>ML291325.1:1725-16821 GCA_005239495.1 Nicotiana undulata | reverse complement strand
TGTAATCCTAGGACTAACTCTAATCCTCTTTGTATCAACTAGCCTCTAGCTAATTTCTACAGATTTCAAGCTAACTCTAACTTGAACAATGTGTACCTATTACAATTGCTTCTATGAAAGCTGATAAGATACAATTTTTAAACTCCTACTACAATCAACTAGACTCAATATACAAATAATGAAACTGTTCCTTCTAGTTGAACTGTAGCCTTTGTATCGCACAACAATTCTGCTTGCAAAACCTCTGGAACTTTTGCTTTAGAACTTGATTCACTTTTGCACTTGTGCGTCACTTCTTTCAACAGTAATACTTTGATTATTTATAGAGGCCGTTTGTTGAGTCTGTGATACAATTCTGATCCAAATCTTCCTTGGTAGACGTGTTTGATTGTAACTCAACTTCCTTCCTCTATTTCTGTCCTAGCTGAAATCAACTTCTGTCTTCTCTTATCAATTTGCAACCTTTCATATTAGGAGACATTCTCTTAGTTATTTGATACTTAGCAATCACTGATATCTCATAGACTTGTACGATTTGTGATTCATTTAGAAGTGTATGCTATGATGGACCTGGTTCAACTGGACGCCTTTTGTCAATCTTCAAAACCCATTCAGTGACATGGGCCAACATAGAGTTTTATATCTGGGTTTTGCTCTACTAGAATTCTACCTATTCTTGTAACTTTAACTGCTTCTCAACACTAATTCTAATTAGAAAATATATTTCGTACTTTTAAGTTCATGTTAGTTCCAGATTAGTTATAGGTGCCAACAATCCATTCTGCTTATTATCCAAATTTGCTTATAGTTAGTAGAATTTATTATTTAAGTTGAGTAGAGTAACATTCTGGATTCATATTCGTTATTTTTTAAATACTACAAATTTATGCGAAAAATAACATAATTTTGTGCATTACCATGTAGCTAATAGGAGCGGACAAGGCACCGCAGGTGCGGGGAAGGTCGCAGGTGCAGTTAGTGGGACCGCATGTGCGGTCTCGCAGGTGCAAAACATGGGCTGCAGGTGCGGAACCCCTGGGAAGAAAGTATAAATTAAAACCCTCCGCAACCATTAAACCTTTTAACACCATTTTTGAACGGGAAAAGAGCCTGGAGGCGATTTTGAAGAGGGAAAATCAGTGTTCTTCATAGAGGTAAGTATTTTGGACCTTAAAACTAGTTTATGGGTGATTATAGAACATAACTCTGTATTAAATTCATGAAAATCAGTAGAAAAAGGTGGGTTTAGGGTTTGAGATTATGAGACTTTTAGAGGTCAATTTGAGGGGTCAAACGAACTCCGATTTTGGTGTTCTTTATATGTACGGACTCGTGAGAGGACGAAGAACATTTTGGTATAAAATTTTCTGAGTTTCGGGATGCGGTACCAGGGGTCGGGTTTTGACCGAATTCGGAGTTTTGAGCTAAATTCGATATTTTTCAATTGAAATTTATTCCTTGAGCATAATTTGATGATAAAAATATGAACTTGGTAGATTTGGAGCATCCGGAAGTTGATTCGAAAGGCAAACGCATTGCGAAGTAGTTTCGGGCTAGTTTGAGGTAAGTAATGTCTTTAAATCATGTCCTGAGGGTATGAAACCCCGGACTATGCACCCTTTCACGGGTTTTGAAATGCAAAGGTTGAAACATTGGAGATAGACTCCTTAATTAGGCAACTATTGAGTTGTGAAACTGACTTTTAAGCCTATACTTAATTAGTATTATTATATTATGATATGATTTGGGCTGTAAGCCGTGTTTGGGGCTTAGTGCCGACTTGTTTATCCCTTGGGGGTTGTGTTTACTATATTTGCCTCACTGATATGTTATGATTTTACACTCAGTCTTTCCTGTGAAATTGTTTTGACACTCTGAGTATTTTGATACTATTTATTGAAAAATGAAACACTGTTTTGGATCGAGAACCCGATATATTTATGGCCTAAGGGAAAGTTGAGAGCGTCTGACTGAGTGAGGCTTCCAGGCTTATATTGTGAGGAGGCTTTCAGGCCTTATATGAGGGAGGCTTTGAGGCCTATATTGTGAGGAGGCTTTCAATCCTTATATGAGGGAGGCTTTCACGCTTATATTGTGAGGAGGCTTTCATGCCTTATATGAGGGAGGCTTTCAGGACTATGTTGTGAGGAGGCTTTCAGGCCTTATGTTGTTATAGCGCTTGGGATCTAGGAGCCCCTCCAGAGTCTGTACACACCCCCAGTGAGCGCAGGTACCTATTGAGTGATGATTATTGCCCGCGGGGCTGTTACTAAGTGATTGTCAGAATGCATGATAAAGAAATTGTTACGAGAAATGATTATGGCCCGAGGGCCAGTTTTATGAAAATATTTACTGAGTTTTCGAACTATGATTTACTTAGTTTTCAAACTGGTTTTTACTAAGATATACTGATATTACACTGGTTTCAAAGGATTTATGGAAACTGATTTTTGAACTCATGTATTTGATGAATACTATCTAGTGACTTGGTGTTTTACTGGCTTTTGTGAATTGGTGTATCTATACTGTGTGTTTTATAATTCTGAGACTGTGATTTATTTTCATTACTATTGAGTTGGCGTACTCATAAAGACTCCATGTGCCTCTGTGTACAGATCCAAGTATCGATTTTTAGCAGTAGCTGCCTTGTTCGTTAGCAGCAGTTCACGGGATTTCGAGGTAGCTGTCCAACATCCACAGCTTCCCCACTTCCCTTCCTTATTTAGTTTTAGCATTTGATTCAGAGGCATATACTATAGATTTAGCAGAGTTAGATTTATTTATTCTTAGATGCTCATGACTATTGACTCCAGTCTTGGGAGGTCTTGTTTAGACTCATTGGGGCGTTAAGATTTAAATAATTTACTTTATTCTATGCTTGCTGCTTATCATTGTATTGTGAACTCTTATAATTGAACAAATGCGTAGTAAAGTGATGGTTGGCTAGCCTAGTTCCACGATAGGCGCCATCACGGCCTATTAGGATTTGGGGTCGTGACACCATATCTCGTCTGAAAAGATGTCTTAGGAACATCAGACGCCCTAATCTTCAGCTGATGATAGCTTGACCTCAAATCAATTTTCGAAAACACCCTAGCACCCTTGAGCTGATCAAATAGGTCATCAATCCTCGGCAACAAATATTTATTCTTAATAGTATCTTTATTTAGCTGCCGGTAATCTATACACATTCTCATCGACCCATCTTTCTTCTTTACAAACAAAACTGGTGCACCCCAAGGCGAGACACTGGGTCTGATAAAACCTTTATCTAGCAAGTCTTGCAACTGCTCTTTTAATTCCTTTAATTCTGGTGGGGCCATCCGATATGGGGGAATGGAAATGGGCTGAGTTTTCAAAGACACATCAATACAAAAATCAATGTCCCTGTCGGGCGGCATACCCGGCAGGTCTGCAAGAAATACCTCAGGAAACTTGCGCACAATAGGAACTGACTTTATGGAAGAAACCTCAGCATCAGAATCACGAATATGAGCCAAACAAGCCAAACACCCTTTCTCCACCATGCGACGAGCCTTATCATATGAAATTACTCGGCTGGGATGATGACTAGGAGTCCCTTTCCATTCTAATCAAGGCAACCCTGGTATGGCTAGGGTAACTGTCTTGGCGTGACAGTCTAGGATGGCATGATAGAGTTGTATTAGTAAAAAAGAGCTTCACACGTGTATTAATTCTTGATGACTCATCAGTCTATGTGGGGCAATGGAAACACTACAGCTGGATAGGACTCTATGAAGAGATACGAGGAAAAAAGGCACGGTACAGCTACCTACGGGGTAATCAGCTACGGGAATCTCAACCTGGTTGAGATAATGAAGAGACACGGTCAGAATGAATCCAGGCAGAACAAAGGGCAGATTCAGAGATCTTCAATTAATGAGCCACACGTTACAAAACCTTCACGCAACAGTTACGGTTACTCATTGTAACATTACATTAATGCCATAATTAGTCATTAATGCTCAATCACTGAAAAGGGTAGACGTTATATTAAGAAATTCCCTATATAAGGGAGTAAAATATAACCTGTAAAGGATATTTGAACTACTATTGCAATACAACTTTATTTTTCGTGCATTATATTGTTTTCCATTTACGTATTTACTTTCAATTATTAGTCTTACCTTGGTTATCAGAAACCCGTATCCCTTCTAAAACTAGCTTTGGTCAAAGGATCTAATTCTTTGGTTAAACAAATTGGTTCCGTTACCAGGAATCTGATAATCTTTGTTTACTTTCAAGCAAACATTCCCTGAATCATGTCGAACACCAACGATAACAACCAATAGAGGATTGGAACCCCAGTTCCATCACCTTCGGGGAACCCCACGAGGTTCAAATGAGCAATCCCCAGACTGATCCAACAACAATAACAATGGTAATGATCAAACAATAGAACAAAAGATCAGGTGAAGCAAATGATTGCAGAGTATGTAAGCCAGGCTTTGTAAGAATTTGCAAGGGGATTACCTACTGCATCACCTGCGCCACTTACGCCACCCCCCAACAACACCATCACCGTGGAAAATCCTCAATCCGGGTTGGCAAACTCAGGAAGAGGGGATACTCCTAACGAATTTTTTGAAGCGAGACTGGGTATGTCCAATAATTCTGAAGTACAATCTTTGTTACAAACCTTGCATAAATAGGTGAAGGAAATCGAATCGAACAAATTCCTGGAGTACCACCTGTTATCAAAGGCATTGATGTTGATAGATATTCTCAACAACCTTGGAAAACAAGTGCAACACCCCTGCCTATTCCCAAGAAATTCAAAATGCCTGATATTCCCAAGTATGACGGGACAACTGACCCACGCGATCATGTGACTGCCTTTACCACCGGTGTGAAGGGAAACGACTTGACAAAACAAGAAATTGAGTCAGTTTTAGTCAAAACGTTTGGAGAAACACTTACCAAATGAGCGTTAACCTGGTATTCTCTTCTCCTTGAAAAGTCTATTAACTCTTTTGTTGAGCTTGCAGATTCTTTCATAAAAGCGCATTCCGGTGCGCAAAAAGTCGAAAAAAGAATGGAGGACATATTTAAAATAAAATAAGGAGACATGGAGTTGCTTCGTGAATTTGTGGAGAGGTTTCAACGAGAAAGAATGTTGCTACCAATGGTACCTGACAATTGGGCAGTCATGGCATTTTCAAGCAATTTAAATGACAAAATCTTAGAAGACACAAAAAGACTCAAGGAAAGCCTAAGAGAATTTCCAGCTACGACGTGGAATGATGTCTATAACAGGTACAACACCAAGCTTCGTATTGAGGAAAATATCATTTCTCGTTCAAACGATGAAGATCGTACCAGTTACAGATGCTCCGAATCTGAAAGAAGATCAAGTAAGAATAGGTACGACCCTTATATGGGACCTTCAGGATGAGAAACTCGTCCTAGGTTCGAAAACACTCGGTCAGAATATAGACCATCAAATAGAGATGCAGGTTCATCCTCATCAAGGTCCAGAAAGGATCGGGATGAACGGAACAGAGGTAATACAAGAATTGGAGACCACACCTTTAATGTAAGTACTTCTGAATTAATTTCAGTATTAAGAAATATGGGTGATAAAGTTCGATGGCCCAAATAAATGAGGTCAAACCCAAATAAAAGGAACCTAGACTTCTGGTGTGAATTCCATAATGATCATGGACATAGAACGCCAGATTGCAGATTTCTACAAGGTGAGGTAGAATAATTATTAAAACAAGGCTACCTAACAGAATTGTTTAGTGAAAAAGGTAAACATGCATATATGAAGAACAGGTAGGAGCCCCCAAAACCACCATCTCCAAAACGAACGGTCAACGTGATACACGGAGGAGAAGAGGTAAACAGTGTAATCTGCAAAAGAACTACAAAGTTCACAATTGCACACGGGAAGCGGTTTCGTGAAGATTCGAAAGCAAACAATATATCCTTCGACGATGCAGATACCAACGGATTGATACTTCCTCACAACGACGCTATGGTAATATCCTTACTTATTTATGACACTAACATAAAAAAAGAGTGTTGATTGATCCAGGTAGTTCAGTCAACATCATTTTGCTAAGAGTCATTGAACAAATGCTATTGGAGAACCAGGTAATCCCAAAAGCGCGAGCCATATCGGAGTTTGATAACTCTACGGTTATAACGAAAGGGGAAATCGAACTTAGCACTTATGCTGAGGGAGTAATCAAAAGTACTAGGTTCCAAGTCATTGATACTGACATGGCCTATAATGTAATCATGGGAAGGCCATGGATCCATGATATGAAAGCAGTACCGTCCACCTTGCATCAGAATTAAGTTCCCTTCCGAATGGGGGATTCAACAGATTAGAGGTGATCAACAAATCTCAAGGAATATAAATTCCGTGGTACACTTTGACAAAAAAAGAAGAAACAGACAAAATATACGAAAGAAACTGTTACCAAAATAGGTACGGAAAAAGTTATTGTCCAAACAACTATGGAAGAAATTACTGTTCGAACAGGTACGGAAGAAAATAGCCACGAGAAGGTGAATCAAGTCACCACAAAAGATGTATCAAACCATGCAGATGTAGATGTCAGACCTGATGTCATTCAGGAACCAGACGAAGATGAACACATTAAAACAACCACAGAAGAGCTTGAAGTTGTTCCATTGTTCGAACAAAAGCCCGAACAAAAAGTTCTCATAGGCACGAGGCTAAGCCCAAGCCGAAGAGGTAATTTAATTGATTATTTAAAATTTAATGAAGATTGCTTTACATGGTCCCATTCAGACATGACAGGTATCCCGCCAGAAGTAATGACTCATAAGCTAAATGAGGATCCATCCTTCGTACCTGTCAAGCAAAAGAAAAGAAAGCAAGGACCATTCAAGAACCAAGTGATCGACGAAGAGGTACAAAAACTCTTAAAAATTGGTTCAACACGCGAAGTAAAATACCCTAACTGGTTAGCTAATACAGTAGTGGTACCTAAAAAGAATGGAAAATGGAGAGTATGTGTAGACTATACAGATCTAAATAAAGCATGCCTCAAAGATTCATTTCTGTTACCACATATAGATCAAATGATTGATGCCACTGCAGGCCATGAATTGTTAAGATTTCTAGATGCGTATTCTGGCTATAATCAGATCAAAATGGATCCCTCAGACGAGGTAAACAACTTCCTTCATTACAAACATGGAGACTTATTGTTACAAAGTCATGCCTTTTGGCCTGAAAAATGCTGGAGCCACATATCAGAGGCTAGTAACCATGATGTTCCAAGAACATCTTGGGAAGACAATGGATGTTTACATTGACGACATGCTGGTGAAATCAACACATGCAGAAGATCATTTCCAACACCTTTATATTACCTTTGAAATTTTACGCAGGTATAATATGAAATTGAATCTAGAAAAATGCGCTTTTGGAGTAGAGTCAGGTAAGTTTTTGGGGTTCCTTGTATCAAATAGAGAAATAGAGGTAAATCCTGCTCAAATTAAAGCTATAGAGGAAATACCCAATATACTTACGAACAAAAGGAAGTTCAAAGACTAACAGGCAGAATTGCAGCCTTAGGAAGATTTATTTCCAAGTCTTCAGAGAAGAGTTTTAAATTCTTTTCAGTTCTTAAAAAGAAGAATCAGTTCGAATAGACTGAGGAATGTCAACATGCTCTCAAAGATCTGAAGGATTATCTATCAAAACCCCCGTTGCTATCAAAGCCAAAGGAGGGGGAGAGGTTGTACATCTACCTTGCCATTGTAGAAATTTCCGTAAGTGCAGTACTGGAATTATTAGGAAGATTAGCTAAATGGGCTATAGACTTAAGTGAGCATGATATAATATATCAACCCATGACTGCAATAAAGTCTCAAATTCTAGCTGATTTCGTGGTTGATTTTAATAATAACATTGTCACTGAAGTGGAAAAAGAGTTACAACTCTTTAACGGTGCTAATCCAAGTCTACGAACCTTATTTAATGACGGCTTTTCTAATATAAAAGGAGTCATCTTAGGCGTTCACCCACGGGTGAAAAGACACGGAAAGCTATTAAATGTTATCCAATAACTAACAAAAAGTAGAGTATGAAGCTGTCATTGCAGGTCTTGAACTGGCACGAGAACTATCAATCGAGCAGATCGTGATCAAAAGTGATTCCCAACTGGTAGTAAACCAGATGCAAGGGACTTATATTGCTAGGGAGACTCGGATGCAACAATATCTGGACAAGGCACGAGATCTCGTAAGGCAATTCAAAACATGGAAGGTGGTACAAATACCTAGAGAGGAAAATGCAGAAGTGGATGCATTAGCTAACCTCGCAGCAGTTACAGGAGTGACAAATAAAGACAATGCAATTGTCGTTCACTTGTTTCATTCAACAATTGACCAGGATAAAAATGAGGTAACATTTAATAATTTAACCTCGGATTGGAGAAATGAAATTTTGATTTTTTTGCAGAATGGCACCGTAATTGAAGACAAAAAAGCAGCTCAAGCACTTCGCCGAAAAGATGCATGGTACTGCCTCATTCACAATACATGATATCAAAAAATGTTCGGAGGTCTCTTAGCAAAATGCCTTGGGCCTAACCAAACGGAGTTCGTGATAAGGGAAGTCCATGAAGGACACTGTGGAAATCACGTAGGGGCGAAATCCTTGGTCAAAACCCTAATCAGAGATGGGTACTATTGACCCAAGATGGAAGAAGAGGCCGAGAGCTTCGTATCTAAATGCGACAAATGCCAACGATTTTCTAATAACACGCATCGACCAACAGAGCTATTGCACTTAGTAATGTCACCATGGCCCTTCATAATATGGGGCATGGACATAGTGGGACCCCTTCCCCCAGCTAAAGGAAAGGTACGGTTCTTACTCGTGTTAACTGACTATTTCACAAAATGGGTGGAAGCAGAAGCTTTCAAACAGGTGCGAGAAAATAAGTAAAAACTTCCTATGGAAAAATATAATATGCCGCTTTGGAATACCGAAGGAGATCGTATGTGATAATGGCCCTCAATTCATAGGCTCGCAAATCACAGAATTCTTCGAAAGCTGTCAAATCAAACGAATCACTTCATCACCATACCACCCCATGGCTAATGGGCAAGCCGAGTCAACAAACAAAGTCATCATGAACAACCTGAAGAAATGGTTAGAGAAAGCCAAGGGAAACTGGCCTGATGAGCTACCAACAGTGTTATGGGCCTACAGAACAACTCAAAAGGTAGCCACGGGAGAAACTCCATTCATGCTTGTTTATGGCTCAGAAGCTTTAATACCGGTGGAGATTGGCGAACCAAGTCTAAGGTTTACAACAACCACGGAGGATGCAAACAACGATGAGTTAGAACTAATCTGGACTTGCTCGAGCAAAGAAGAGAAGACGCGCTAATACGTATGGCATCTCACAAATAAATCATAGAGCGTTATTACAACCGTAAAGCTCACCTCAGATATTTCAAAATTGGGGACTTCGTTCTGAAAAAAGTCTTCCAATCAACAAAAGAAGCTGGTGCAGGGTAGCTAAATCCAAATTGGGAAGGACCCTACAAAGTCCGAGGCATCGCTGGGAAAGGCGCTTATGAACTGGAAGCTATGGACAATAGGATCTTACCAACCGGTTGGAATGCCATCCATTTGAAGAAGTATTACTTCTAAGGAAAAGGAATACCCCTGGTCAGGTATCGCCACATTCGATTTTACTTTTGTACAGTTAAAATTTTACTAACCGTTTTAGATGATAGGAAAAAAGCTAACCTATCACCAGATGATGATATTAGACCTGCAAAGATGCGAGGAAGTAACTAAATTCCTGGTCTAGGGTTACACTTTGTGATGGACGTTTTAAAGGGTTAAGCAGTCATCATCTAAACACTATATACCTTCGAGTTCCGTACGTTTTTACTTTTCAGGAAAAGGACCACAAAGAAGGAATAGTCAAGTGCTCGAGATTTCTTTCTTCAAAGCTCAAATACTTGGGGGACTATACAGTATGGAAGACAAAGATGAAGCAAAGAAGACTATCAAAAAGTCAAAGCTCGAGCTTGAGGATCCATCTACCCAACAAGACAAGTGATACGAGCAAAATCAAAAGAGCCAAAGACTCAAAACACAAAGCCTGATTCAAAAAAACCTTTGAACATGTTCATTGGTGTAAACAAACGTCCAAGTTAAAAGGAGAAATATTAGTTATGAGGGAGAAATGCACATCTTTGTACTTATTCAGAAAACTTTGTAACTAAAAACAATTATAGATAAAAGATCATCATCTTTGTACTTATTCAGAAAACTGTTGTAACTAAAAACAGTTACGAAATATTTGTACTCATACAGAAAACTGTTATCAAATAAAACAGTTGCGGATGAAAGATCAATATCCTTGTATTTATTCAAAAACCTGTTATAAACAAAAAAAAAATAGTTACGAATAAAAAAGCATTACCCTCGTGTTTATTAAAAACTGTTATCAATAAAAACAGTTATGGGTAGAAACCCATACTTCAATAAAAATCGTTGCGAAATACAAGTTGATATCAAACCTGTTAAAAATAAAATAGTTGCAACCTGAGTTTTAGACGATACGCAAACACATGTGAAATGTTATGAAAGTTCAAACATAAAAACTTTCCTTAAAAACATTGCTAAAAAGAAAACATGTAAAAAATTCCTATCTCTCTATTGCATATTTACATCATTATGAAGTTGAGACGTCTTCTTCATTAAGTGTCGATAAAAAAGGGCCCTCTTTCACAAACTATGCCTACTACAAAAAGGCACACATTTTATATGCAAACCTGTGCCTACTATGCAAAGGTACGAATAATCTAAGCATTTTATATGCAAAACTTAGAGGTAAAACAAAAACCTCAAAAATAAAGCATGCAAAAGACTTAAAGAGTGAAACAGAAACTCAACGAAAATTAAGAGTCATACTTGCATTAATATATTAACGGCTAAGTAAACTAAGTGTTAACTTATACTTAGCCATATTAAGTTTTTATACATTGAGTTGCCCCTAAGTTGTCATTTGGGGACTTAAAAGGATCCAAACTTACCCCCGATGGGACTGGGGGTAACCACCAATTGAAACACGAAAAAATAAGAGGAACCAACTTCTTAAACTTCATCAGAAGGGGGATTGACTTCACTGGCAGGAGGAGCAACTTGGGACAAAGAGACTTGAGCAGCAGGAGCCTCACCTTCAGGTGAAGAGATATTCTGACCTTGTTGAGACTTCTCAATGGTCTCCTTGATCTTTGCAATTTCAGCATTAAAATCAAAACTCTCTCGGCTCATTTTCAGCCAATGTGTCGAGACGAGAATTCATATATGCCCAACTGACATCAACACCTGCCTTGTCTTCGAGAGCTTCATAGTCTTTCTCCCACAACTCAACCTCATCTCTTAATTCATCCCTCTCAGCCACAATAACACCGTTGGAGGCCCTTAAAAGAGCGAGAGACCTTTCCAGGAATTGAACTTTCTCCAAAGAGTTGCGGAGATCCTCCTGGGTCTGGGTAAGTGATTGAACAAGCTCTCCTGAATACTCCTCCTTTTTGTCCAACAAGGCCTTCAATCTCCTGATCTCTTCAAAGGCACGAGATAGTTGCTCAGCAAATGAGGACTCAAGGACGTTCTTATCTTTGCCTGCCTGATCAGAAGATTCCTTCTCAATGGCCAACTCTGCTGTCATAACTCTCACCTGCTACTCCAAGGAACATTTTTCTTCTTCTACAGCCTCCATGTCGAGCCTTAAGATTTCATATTTCTCCTTCCACACACAACTGCATTACTTCCTGCTCTGTATGGGAAACCCTCTTCATAAGCTCCATGCCTATAAGATTGATCTACAAAAAGAAATCAATTAGATACGACAAGTATATTTACAAGAATGAACGAAAGAAAATATACCTTTAAAGAAGTATGCACGATCTCATTAGCCCATGTAAGGGAACTGTGGTTGTCCAGCTTAGCTCTCTCTATCGGACCTATCAATGGTTTCAACCACACATTAGGCTGGCCAGACTTCTTAAAGAGGCTACCCTCTGCTGGAACTTCTATCATAACCTGCCTCATCTCCTTGTTGGAAGACCCTACTTCTGTAACAGAAGGCACGAAAGCAGGAACAGATGCGGGAGCCACGGGCAAGGAAGTCTGAGAGGCCGAGAAAGCCATAGAAGAGGAAGCAACAACGGGAGCAGAAATAGTCATGGGAGCAGGAGTAATCACGGGAACAGTTGAGGGAAGTAATGGAGGAGAAAAAATAGACAGGGGAGCTTCATCAGCAACAAGACCAAAACCTTCACGGAAAAAGAGATCAACAGGTTCACGCGCGGGAGAGGGAGTAGCATCCCTAGGTGTAGAAAGTTCAGCTTCAGGCACGGAAGGATCAATGACAGGTGCAGACTCATCGTCAGAGACCACCTTCCTTCTGCGTGACCTATGGACTAAAGAGCCCTCCTCTTCCTCCTCCTCTTCTGAGGTATTTGACCTACTTGCTTTTCTCTTTGAAGCAGAGGAGCCTAACATGATCTCCTAGGCCTTTGATAGGGACAACTTTGGAACAGACGCAGATGCAGCAAAAACTCCACAAGCAGGAAACCCTGTCAAAAGAAAAGGGTCAAATAATGCTCAAAAGGAGGGAAGAAGTAAAAACAAAAACTTCGCTCACCGTGAGTCTTAACTCTCCAACCAAACCTCTCAGAGAGGTACTTCCATGAACGTTCTTCTAACATAGCGGTTAACAAAAGCTTTTCTACCCAATCTCGGAAACCAGAGACATTCTTGACAGTTCCCATGATTGTTGCAAAGGAAAGAAACAATTACGGTATTGATAAAATATTTAAAACAGAAAGAAAGGAATGGGAGTAAAAATGTACTCACGTGCAAGATTTCACTTCTCAGGGAAGGGAAGATTTTCTTCACCTACTAAACCAGCAGTAGGAACAACAACATACCAAAGAAACCAACCTCGATCTTTATCATCCTCAGGAGTCACTAACACTCTCTTAATCCTAGCCGCGAGAGTAAAAACTCCCTGGCGAAACAACATAGGAGAATAAAGGTGAATGAGATGATGAAAGGTAAAAGGGACCGAAGCTAAGTCAGCTAAGTATCTAAGACATGCAACAACTCGATACACGAGAGGACCTATTTATCCCAAGCAAATATTAAATAATCGACAGAATTCGATGATAACTAGGTCAATGGGAGGCTTAAACCCTAATGTAAAGGGATATGTATAAACAAAAGAATACCTAGTCTTGTAAGACGTTATTCTTTGATTGCTATTTGGAACGACTACATGAAAACCGGGCCTCCAATAACAGTCCCTGGGTACAAGAGGAATTAAACCTTCAGTAATTTGAGTAGGGAACTTGTTAGCACTATCAAAAGACGACAATGAAAGAAGTTGATCTTTAAGGGATTGACTATCCCTAGCAAAGGAAAATTCCGCGGGGACTATTTCATCGACCCTCAGTTCACGTAAAGGTTCATTTTGTTCTCTACCTTTGGACGAAGATCTAGAAGCCCTAGCCCTTGGAGAAGATAAATACATAGAAGAAGATGGGGGAGTGACTTGAGAAGAGGAAGAACCCCTAGAAGGAGTGGAACTTAAACTCCTAAGCCAGCCACCTCTCCTACTCCTCGTCAGAACAAAAAAGGGAGTCAAGTCATCCATTTATGACTCTCTTAGGTTGGTTTGAGGAAGACATATTTACAAAGACAAGAAAAAGTTCTTTACAAATAAATTTTGGAGGTTAGAAGTTTTTCGTGAAATTAAAGAAAGGAAAATGGGTATTTATACTCGAAGACAACCGTCAAAAATGGGAAAAAAACAATGATGTGAAAGTCATAATTGAAGGTGTCACTTCGTAACTGATGCAGCCGCAAAAAGCCCTAAAAGGCGCTGAATAATTGCATAGCTAATCCAGGAATGCCACGTGGCATAAGCATTAAATGGGAGTGACAAGCGACGTCTATGCTCAGAGATGGATGCAGTGTTTCGAGTGAAGCGGCGGCAAAATATTCCCGCCATAGATGAGTATCCACTTACCAAATATTAATCGCTAAATAAATGGTAAGTGGAGGGACTATTTGTATTGGTAAAAAAGAGCTTCACACGTGTAATAATTCTTGATGACTCAGCATTCTATGTTGGGAAATGGAAACACTACAATTGGACATGACTCTATGAAGAGATACGAGGCAAAGAGGCACGGTACAACTCACCTACGAGGTCATCAGCTACGGGAATCTCAACCTGATTGAGATAACGAAAAGACACGGTCAGAATGAATCCGGGCAGAACAAAGGGCAGATTCAGAGATCTTTAATTAATGAACGTTACACAACCTTCACACAACAGTTACGGTTACTCATTGTAACGTTACATTATTCCATAATTAGTCATTAAAGCTCAATCAATGAAAAAGGTAGACGTTATATTAAGAAATTCCCTATATAAGGGAGTAAAATATAACCTATAAAGGATATTCGAACTATTATTGCAATACATTTTTATTTTTCGTGCATTCTATTGTTTTCCATTTACGTATTTACTTTCAATTATTAGTCTTACCTTGGTTATCAGAAACCCGTATCCCTTCTAAAAATAACTTTGGTCAAAGGATCTAATTCTTTGGTTAAACAAGGGTGACAACCAATCCATGCCCAATATAACATCGAAGTCAACCATGTTTAGAAGCAAGAGATCAACACTAGTTTAAGATTTTCAATGACTACCACCCACGAACGATATACTCGATCTACCACAATCGCATCCCCCACCGGTGTAGACACATAAACAGGAACACTCGAGGGCTCACGGGGCACATCCAAATACGAGGCAAAATAGGATGAAACATACGAATAAGTAGACCCCGGATCAAACAAAACTGAAGTAGCTTTATCACAGACTGAGATGATTGATATGCTCAATTTACACCTTAAAAGAATGTAAGGGATCGTTGTCAAATATAGTAACCCAACAAGGTTGGGGTCGAATCCCACAGAGAACAATATGAGGGCGTTTAGGAATGCTAGAGAATTATCACTTATCGTGCAGTGCCAAACAAATACGA
>ML291324.1:0-39625 GCA_005239495.1 Nicotiana undulata | reverse complement strand
GACCACAATTGCGCCCGAAACTCCGAATTCTATACCCGAGGACTCGCAACTAGTCAAAAGATATACAATAACATCAATGCATGTACAATGTGATAACTTATCTTAGTTATTCAATAAAATCGCCATTCTTGAAGAATTCCCAATTTCCAACCCCGGCCTCTCATGGCCAAATTCCGAAAATTCTCGAAGGGATCACTAACCTATAGCCTAAGGATCATTAAGATGTGATTTCTACTTGATTTCATGGCCTAAAATGGAAAATTACAAAATCCTCAAGAACCCTATAATTACTACCTAATTCTATGATTTTAGATAATTTAGTAGTGAATTTAACTAGGGATTAGTGTTTGAAACTAGTAAAACTATGGAATTTACTTACCTCAATAACAGTGGTGGAAGGTCCCTTGAAAAGCTCTCTAAAATCTTGAAGAGGAAGATGAAAATGGAGGATCAAGGCTAAGTCCCGCATTTTATAAAACTGCCCAGGGATTCCTTCACTGCGATCTCGACAAGGGGCATGTGATCGCGAAGGCCAACTGGCCAGACCTCTACGATCGCGGCAGGGGTCCTGCGATCGCGAAGGCCAACAGGCAAGACCTCTGCGATCGCGGCAGAGGTCCTGCGATCGCGAAGAACAAACTTACCCGGCCCAGACGCGACTCACTGCGATCGCAAGAAGCGGGCTGCGATCGCGAAGGTGTGGAACCCAGACCTCTGCGATCGCAAAGGGGAAGCTGCGATCGCATAGAACAATCAACAGCCGAGCAAATTTCGTCTCCGCGATGACAACCCACCTTCTGCGATCGCAGAGAAGGAAACCAGATGGCAGAAATTTTTGGTTTTCTAACTTAGCTCCCAGGGGTCCAAAACACACCCGAGCCCCTCGGGACCCCATCCAAAATCACCAGCAAGTCTGTATTCGTGATACGGACTCGCTCGAACTCTCGGAATAAGGAAAACAACAACGAAACTCAGAATTCAACCCCAAAACCAAATTGAATCAAAACTTAAGAACTTGAAATTCTAGAATTCACTTCAACGCGCCGAACCGGCCTAAACTACTCGGAATGACTTCAAATTTTGCAGACAAGTTATAAATGACACAACGGAACTATTCCCGGTCTCAGAATTTCATTCGGACCTCGAGAACATAAACTCACCTTTCAAGCCAAATTTCAAATTCTTTAAAAACCTCAAAACTTCATTAACTCCAATTTTCCTCATTTGATCCGAAACCAATCAAATCAAGTCCGTTTCTTACCAAATTTCTTAGATAACTTATGTAATACATATTGAACCTGTTCCGGGCTCCGCAATCATAATACAGGCCCGGCAGCACAAGGTTCATTTTCATAAGCCTTTAATATTTTCATAAAACAATTTTCTTTAAAAATTCATTTCTTGGACTTGGGTCCTCGGAATTTGATTCCGGGCATACGCCCAAGTCTCATATTTTCCTACGGACCTTCCGGGACCGTCGGATCACGGATCCGGGTCCGTTTACCAAAAATGTTGACCAAAGTCAAATTTAGTCAATTAATTACTAAAAATATAACTCTTAATCAAGTTTTCACATAAAGGCTTCCCGGCTACGAGCCCGGGCTGCGCACGCACATCGAGGTGAGATTAATGGAGGCTTTCGGGCCTCGGAACATAGTCCAAATTAGATGCACATAAGATGACCCCTTCTTGGGTCATCACAGCACCACCATCAGAATTGCATCCTATGTCAGCACCCTGGTCGTTTGTTGCCTGGGGAATGGATGTCATCGGGCCGATCGAGCCAAGGGCTTCAAACAGGCACAGATTTATCTTGGTCGCTATCGTCTATTTCAAAAAATGGGTCGAGGCAGTCACATTCAAAGTTGTCAGCAAGAAAGCAGTGGTGGATTTCGTGCACTCTAATATCATCTGTCGTTTTGGTATCCCAAAGACTATCATTACCGACAATGCCGCGAATCTAAACAGTAACTTGATTGGGGAGGTATATGAACAGTTCCAAATCACACACCGCAACTCCACCCCTTACTGGCCCAAAGCCAATGGCGCCGTTGAAGCAGCAAACAAAAATATTAAGAAAATCCTCAGGAAAATGATTCAAACTTCCAAGCAATGGCACGATAAATTGCCTTTTGCATTATTGGGATATCGCACAACCGTGCGCATTTCAGTTGGAGCTACTCCTTATCTATTGGTTTATGGTACTGAAGCCGTAATAGCCGCAGAAGTTAAAATTCCCTCCCTTCGGATTATTTTCGAAGCAGAAATTGAAGACGATGAATGGGTCAAAACCCGATTGGAACAATTAAGTCTGATTGATGAGAAAAAGATGGTCGCAGTTTGCCAGGGGAAATTGTACCAACAAAGAATGGCCCGTGCCTAGAACAAGAAGGTGCGGCCTAGGAACTTTGACATAGGGTAACTTGTTTTAAGACGTATCCTCCCACACCACGAAGTGGCGAAAGGAAAATTCGCCCCGAATTGGAAAGGTCCATACATCATAAGGAAATTGCTTCAAAAAGGAGCATTGTACTTAGAGGACATCGAAGGAAATTACCCCGAAACGGTTGTCAATGCAGATGCAGTCAAAAGGTATTATGTTTGACCTTTTAGTGATGATGATATTGATGATCGAAATAACGAAGTCTTTTCATTCATGTTACCCCAAACACTATCATTTTTGGTAAACCCTTTGAGCCAGTTACTCTTCCTTGACTACCCTCTTTGGAACTTGAAAAAAAAATCAAAAGAAAAATCATAATAAAAACCAAAACAAAAAACAAAAACTTCCTGAACTACGTCTGACTTGATTCCGAAAGGATACGTAGGTAGCCTCTCCCTGTGGTTCAGTCACACCAGAATAAAAATCCACATTTCCCCAAGAGTTTAAGTTGGGGCAAGTGTTGAGATTCGGCAATGATCCGCCTGAAAGTTCCAAGGTTGTAATTCAATACAAATTGTTTTTACCCCAAATCCTATTTTTCCGATCGATCGGCAAAGAAAAGCCAGAATTGGAAGATACATCTATCTGTACCTCATACAAGCAATGAGAGAAATTAAAATGAGAGAGTCTTATCGGTGAAAACCCACACGGGCACCATGAGGCGACGGTGAGTAGAGAAATTAAAAATGAGAGTCTTGTTAGTGAAAACTCGCAAAGAGCACTACAGGGCGATGGAGAGAAGAGAAATGAGAGAGGTTAGCAGGTGAAAACCCGAAAAGGGCACTACTAATCGAAAAGAGGATGATTTGTCACTGATATCGACATGGTCTGGGGCAAGGTTTCTAAACCTCGAGTTAAAAGTCGTGACAAATTTCTGAGAGTCAGATGGTTTATATAGATCAGGCATCCAGCCAAGACGCATGTCATGTTCATTGAAAGTCGCGTACACTCCAGACAAGTCTTTTTTTTTCTCTCCTCCGAAAGGGATATTTCTTGTCAAAATTCATTGTCTCCGTTTATTTGTTATTCTCTTTCAATCCCTTTCAGTCTGACTATATTTCTAAGGTAAAACAAAGAAAGGATGGCAAGACTGACTTACAGGGTTCTCGTTTGACGCAAGCCAATATGCAAAGGGCGCTGAGCTTCGTCAGGGGCATCAAGTCGATCCCGACTGGCCGCAACGGCCGATGCTTTAAAACCCAACTTTTGAAGGGAGAAGATCAAATCGAAATGCCTATAAAGGCAATTGAAGTGAAAGGTTAAGTCCCACGTGGCTAAACCCCTCATAAAAGATTGAAAAGCCGAAATGCTCCAAATGTTTTAAAGTCAAATGGAAGGAAAAATCGGAAATGAAAGGCCAATGAAGGAAAAATAAAGTTGGAAAAGGGTTAAGTCCCACACGACTAACCATTGCAGCAGAATTCGAGGGGCCAAAAATCCCCCCCCCCCCCGATGCTCTAGAAATCCAAAAGAAAAACAAGTGAAAGGCCTACAAAGGCAAAATAAAGACAAATGTTGGGTCCCACGTGACCAAGCACCATGTTAAAATCTGGAAAGCCAAGGTCCCCGGGATTAGAGATGAAACCCAATCACCAACAAGCAAGCAAGTGGTCGAGATTTTCGTCACAAGAGATGAGATCAAGCTGTTGAAAATCAAGGCCGCAAAACCAACCACTGTCTCAAACTAACAAATTCTTCTTTGTTTGAAGGAAACAGATGTAACTCAAAACAACCTTGCAAAATGTAAGTTTAACCAAAAGGAAAGATGCAAGAGCTAGAAGCAGCTCTGCATAAACAACTCCAAAAGGAAGTTTTCTCCAAAATCCTTTCCCGCATTTATTCAAAAAAAATGTTGAAAATAGCTCAAACCTAAAGTGGTATAGGGTCTCCAAACCCTAGCTATACTTTTTCCAATTAAGTGTATACATTCCCTAATTGATGTTTTCTTTTTCCAATTAAGGGTATACATTCCATAATTGATTTTCCTTTTCCCGACATGGGTGCACACGCTCCCTAGTCGATGCCAATTAAGGGTATACACTCCCTAGTTGATGTTTTACTTTTCCAATTAAGGGTATACATTCCCTAATTGATGTTTCCTTTCCCAATTAAGGGTATACATTCCCTAATTGATGTTCTGCTTTTTCCAATTAAGGTATACATTCCCTAATTGATGTTTTCCTTTTCCAATTAAGGGTATACATTCCCTAATTGATTTTCTTTTCCCGGCATGGGTGCACACGCTCCCTAGTCGATGCCAATTAAGGGTATACATTCCCTAATTGATTTTCTTTTCCCGGCATGGGTGCACACGCTCCCTAGTCGATGCCAATTAAGGGTATACATTCCCTAATTGATGTTTCCTTTTCCAATTAAGGGTATACATTCCCTTATTGATGTTTCCTTTGCCGATTAAGGGTATACATTCCCTAATTGATGTTTCATTTTCCAATTAAGGGTATACATTCCCTTATTGATGTTTCCTTTTCCAATTAAGGGTATACATTCCCTAATTGATGTTTTCCTTTTCCAATTAAGGGTATACATTCCTAATTGATTTTCTTTTCCCGACATGGGTGCACACGCTCTTTAGTCGATGCCAATTAAGGGTATACATTCCCTAATTGATGTTTTCCTTTTCCAATTAAGGGTATACATTCCCTAATTGATGTTTTCCTTTTCCAATTATGGGTATACACTCCCTAATTAATGTGTTCCTTTCCCAATTAAGGGTATACACTCCCTAATTGATTTTATTTTCCCGACATGGGTGCACACGCTTCCTAGTCGATGCCAATTAAGGGTATACACTCCCTGATTGATGCTTCTCATTTTCCAGCATAGCGTATACAATCCCTAGCTGATTTCATTTTTGTAACATAGGGTATCCAACCCCTAGTTGATCTTGCTTTGAGATATAGGGTATCCACTCCCTAGACTGCAATAACTCCGGGTGCACTGCTCCCAGCTTTTCATCGCTTCCAATAACAAGATAGTGTAGATTTCCTTACAATAACTTACGAAATTTTCCTAGTAAAAACTTGGGCAGAAAATTCCGTTCGTTTGTTTTTATTTTTGTGCAGATTACAATTTTTAGGACATTGGAACTCGAGACGACCAAAAGAAGAAGTTTCGATCCAAAATAATAAAACAAAAAGGGGAAAGAGAAGATTGAATCCAAAAGTGCAGGAAACGGGGAAGACATGGACTATTCAGGACGAGGTCGAAGTCATCCGTCCAGTATATTCTACCTTTATCCGAGGAACAATAAGACGAAACTAGCGCCCACAGATAACAAGTATCAAGATCCAGGTCAGAGTCAGCAAAAGATCAAGACTCAAGGCCACGTCTTAGATAGGAATCTTGTAACTAGCAGTTGATAGTTTTAGTTAGTCTTTCGTTTTGTTACTTTGGTGTAATAAGGAGATGAGCAACAGTAAGAGCAGCAACCGCAGTTGAAACCACGGTTACTCGGTAGTCCCAGCTACCAAAACTTCCAGAACTACACTGACTTGATTCCTTTATAGCCAAGGATATGCAGGCAACTTTTGAAGCAAGGTTCGGTCAAACATTTCAAAAACGCTTCACCATGGAGTATACGAATGGGTAAAAGTCGTTCATGGTTGCTCACTTCATCTTTGCCCGAAAACTCTTCGTGTTTCCGAGCAAAGAGGGACAGCTGTGAACACGTTATTTTTCACCCACCATATACTCCTACAAATTCAATACAATATATTAATCTTACGATTTTTTGTTGAATCATAGTGATTAATTGTGAATTGTTTGAATTTGCATTGATTATAATTCATCTTTTAAAGTTATTAAAATTGCATCACTATTACCAAACAATTATGAATTTGCTATTTGTAATTAACTAAATTAAATAATAGACGAATGATGGTTATTTGATGTAATGTAGTTTCGACAACTAATTACTAAAATTGATCATTTTTTATCCAATAAATCGTGGATTTAAATAAGAGTAAAAAATCAATGGTTTTATTCCTAATTAATCTATGATTAGATGAAACGTTTAGAACTAATTCTTACATTTTTTTCCTTCAGATTTAAGTAGGTTTGGTTTTAATTAAATTGAGATTAATTAATTATAGGGTTAATTAGGGTGTTAATTAATTATAAGGTTTAATTAGATTTAATTATTTATAGAGTGTTAATTAGGACCTGGGCTAACTTGCCCAGGCCCAAAAAGTTAGTCTTTACAACCCACACGCCCCAGCCCAAATCCCCTACCCGGTCCAGACCCTTGTTACACCAAACGACCCTGTTTCGATTATGACAAATCCCAGTCGTTGATCTCATTTGATCTAACAGCTGGGAACTCCCTAATTTCCCAGTATATATATGTCCGAAGCCCCNCCCCCCCCCTCTCCTTTCCACTGTTTTGACCAATGAATCCTCATCCTCCCTCAATCACCTCCCACCATCGATTTCTCCAAAAACCCAACCAAAAACTTTCAATTTCAAATCTGAGAAATTTGAAACCCTAAGTTCTACCACCGGCCAATTTAGAGACATCCAACGACTCAGACCTTCATGAGTAAATTGGTCTTGACTAGAGAAATTGATTCATGAGGGTTTTACTCGTTTAAAACCTTGCCGGAGTCCAGCCAAGATTCGGCGACCCCTAAGTTTTCTGGCCAAAGCTTTTTCTAGAAAAGAAACGGGTATTTCCTTTTCCTTATGTTTGTTCCTAGGGTTTTACTGTGAAAATAAATCATGAACAAATTGATAGGTTTAATTACTGTGTTCCTTCCTATACTAGCTTATTTCTCTTGTTATTTTGCTCCTGTTGGCTTGAACGTTCCTTCTTGTAATTAATTTAGAACCTGAATAAACTTCTTTGCTCAGTAGATAACTTAAGAGTCTTATTGCTATATCAGTGCATATCTGTTCCTAGCATTGATTCATGTTTGGTTAATTGACCTTGTGTATTGATAGTTCACTTATACATGCCTAGGTTAAATTGAACCCTGTTTGAATATTGGAATGATATAGCTCAGATTTTAATAATTCATGAGTTTTAAATGTGCTTCATGTATTTGTATCTTGGTTGATTGACTGATTTCTTATGTGTTTGTTTGGGTTTTAATTCACCGATTAATTAGTTCGGGTAAATATGAATATAGGATGACTAGAACTCTTTGATAATTAGTCTCCTAACCTATTGTCTCATTAGTAAAATCTGAGTCTAATGAGTTAACTACCTCAATCCCAATTGTGTACATGTTAGGTATATCTAAAATGGTGATTGATTAAGTTAACTAACCTAAGATTTGACTTGGTTAGCTGCTGACTCTAATCCAACCTTAGTTAGTCACCTAAAGTTGATTAATCAAGTAATCATAAATTGATTAGGAGTTGATTATACTTAAAACAAGTTAGCTGATTTGCGACTTCACTTAAAGTCAAAGTTAATCACTCAGTTAAGCTAGTTAACTATAATTGCTAGATAAGCACTTTTGAAATTATTTAAACCAATTAATTCAATTAACTACTATTTTTTTTTATTCAAATGATTAATCAATTCGAGTAAATTAATTAGGCAATAAGGAATTAGTCACACTTAATTAGTAGACCTAATCAAAAGGTAAAATAATTAAGCTAACAACTTAGTTGACCTAAGTCTTAGATAACTAGTTAAGACCAATTAACTAAGTCTAAGAACAAATAATTCACCTAAGCTTAATCTCTAGTTAATGATGAATCAATTTCAAGTTCTTTACCCTATTAGTTAACCCAAGTTAATAAATAACCTTGATTAACCTTAAAGGGTAATTCTAGGAACCTAGAGGGGTAATTTGGTACTTTAGTTGAGGGAATCTTGGGTGTAACAACCCAAGAACCCTCTAGAACTAGGAAATCAGATTTTTTGGGGGTAGAATAGTGATTGTAAGGCTGGAATTTTCTAGAATGAAGGCAGATGTCCCAAAGAATAAGGGTAACAGCTGCCATTGTACTATTTTCAGCCTATTGGATAAGGAATATGCTAAGCATATCCTATCCAAAATCCCCTATATATACACACACCTTTCACCATTAGGAGGACCTTTTATTTAACCTCTTTGGCCTGCTGAAAAGTCTGAGTACAGAAATTTTACACACCTTTTTTTTTACACATTTTAGACTCTGAAAAGAATTCTCTCTACAGTCTGAAATCGCTTTCTTGAACACTGAATACTGAAAACAAAACAAAAATCAGGGTAGTCTTCTTTTGAAAAACAAAAAGTTGTTTCAAAGTATGAATGTAAAAAGCTGATTGTTCTTTCAAGAATACTCAAGGCTTCTGTGGAATTCTTATATTTGGGTTTTCATCTGTTTGTTCAACTCTGGTTTTTTTCTGAAATTCGAATATCTTCTAGGATAGTTCTTTGGGGTCTGTTTGGATTTCTGAGGTTTGTTGTTATTGCTGTTGAATTCTCTTCCTTCTTGTTGATTGTTGTGCATACTTGTCCTTTATTTGGTCAAGTCTTTTGTTGTTTTTCTCTTTAAAGGTATGTAATAGTGAACCTTTAGATAAATCTAATTGTGTGAAATTGTTGACTCATATTATGCTTTCTTTAAGATTATGCAAATCTGAATCTTCTTCTCTTTTATTCCTCATATAAAGCTGAAGTAAGGTTACTATTATTTGAATGTATGTATGCAACTCCCGGAATCAGCTTGGTTATTTGCTAAGTCGTCAACACATTTAGCATTTGGTAGTTTGATGTTGTTTTCATATGTGCTTAGCATGTTAGAGTAGTTCTCACTAGGGTAGATGAGTTTGATTCCTTAATAATCAAACTCACCCCATGATGAGCGCACAAATATTAGTATGGTTGGCTGAAGTTTACCCTTCAAAAGGGTACAAAGTATGTAGTTAAAGGGGCATTAGAGTTGAGGAATCTTAACCTTTGAATGGTCAGATTTATCCTCTAAAATGCCTAAATAATCAAAGTTTCTATATAGTTTAGAATTATGTTAGCATTAGCATCAGGGTAGATGAGTTTGACTTATCGATAGTCAAATTCATCCCATATTAAGTGCTTAAACAGTAGCCTATCACCCTTTAAGGTTATGAAATAAGCAATCAATAAAGGTTGTAGAATAGTGAATCTGAACCCTTCAAGTGGTTAGGTTCATTCTTTAAGAAATGCCTAAAAAAGCAAAGTCACAGTACAATTATGAGTTGAATAGGACCTCTATGGAGATGAATCTGACCCCTTTTATGGTCAGATTCAGTCCATAAAAGCAAGAACCTGCTCTGTTATAAATGGTGTAAAAACATCATTAAGGGTGAGTCTAACCTCCTTCATGGTATGACTCATCCTATAAATGTATAAAGACCTATTGTTACTACTGTCCAAGTAACAAACTTTGGACTTATAGTCTATATTGAAGATGCACAAACAATTATGTTCCCTTTTTTTAGTATAGTTTAGCATAAGCATCATCAGATTTAAACTCGACTTCTTGTCATAGTCTTGTTTAGTCTAATGGATGCATAACACACTCAACTAATTGCGGTGTTTTTACAAATTACGAAGAAAGGCTAAAGTATATGGCCTTAAGGGAACTCAAGTCGGACAAGTTAGCTAAAACTTCATTCTTTTGTAGTTTTCTCTCTTCTGAAAATGTACCTTGATAGTAGTAGTCTGTATTTATTTTTTTAGAATTATCTAATTTAAAGACTGGACTGTACATCTAATTTCAGTTTTGTTCGTGAAATTTTGAATTTGTATTTTTCCTCTGCTCTGGAAGTAATACGAGGGTATTAGATAAAAGAAACGTATGAAATCTGTATAAACACCCGTTAGATTTTGCAAAAGCGAGTATTTCAGGTTCAGTAGAGTTTCAATCAAATTAGTAGGTTGTCTTTAATTTATCATACATCTTGTAATCAATGTATAAATACTTGTGAATTTGGATCCTTTATAAACATGTGATTAGGCTATTTTAAATTAGTAAGAATCGTTGTTTCAAAATCAATAAAACTTCCAGTGGTAGGCTATTCGTTAGAAATCATGAAGTTCTAAAAACAAGGTGATTGTATCTTGCCAATTCGTATCAGAATCAATGAGTAACGTATTTAGATGTCTGGATTTCATAGGTATATATATCTAAATAAATGAGAAACATTCTGATTGCCATCTTCGCCACTATTTGTTGGAAAACAAAATCTTTTTCAAACTAGTAGTCCTATTACAATAGGAGTTAACTTAAGATGGCCTAATGTGATAAAATGGGGCTAAATGAGGCCGTAGCCTGTAAGATGTTGTCTTTAGGCTAATGAAGTGTAACGACCCGACCGGTCATTTACGTTACGGACCCCGTTCCACTGTCTAAGTCTTCCCATAGCGGCTTCTTGTGATTTGTGACTTGTGGGGACTGGTGGTTCAGGATTTGGAAGTGTTTTGAGCAATATAGGAACACTTGGTTCCTTAAGGTTGGCCTATTTGGCCAAGTTTGACTTCGGTCAACATTTTGAGCAAACGACCTCACTTGAGCGTATGTTCGGAATGGGTTTTTGATAACCCGGGAGCGTTTCGGCGCCTGATATGGAAATAAGGCTTTCCTGAAATTTGAAATTTGGTTTGGAACGTGATTTTCTGATATCGAGGTCCGAATGAAATTTTGAGATCGGGAATAGTTCCGTTATGTAATTTATGACTTGTCTGTAAAATTTGAAGTCATTCCGAGTAGTATAGACCGGTTCGGCGCATTGAAATGAATTCTAGAACTCTAAGTTCAAAGTGTTGATTCAATTTGGTTTTGGGGTCAAATTCTGAGTTTCGTTGTTGTTTTTCACGTTTCGGAAGTTTGAGTGAGTCCGTATCATGAATACAGACTTGCCAGTGCCTTTGGACGGGGTCCCGGGGGGCTCGGGTGAGTTTCGTGCCCCTCGGAGCTTAATGCTAAAAACCAGAATTTTTTGTATCTGGTTTCCTTTTTCGCGTTCGCGGGAGGGTGGCCGTGTTCGCGAAGAAGGAATTGGGAAGGTTCTATGGATGCTCTACGCGTTCAGGTTCCCCATCCCGCGTTCGTGATGGGTTGGGCCCCCTGGCCTTCGCATTCGCACCCCTCCTGTCGCGTTCCCGAAGGTCTAGCCTAGCTAGCCTCCGCATTCGCGGGCCCTCCGTTGCGTTTGCATAGGGTCTAGCCAATTGGTCCGGCCCAGCTGCCGTTGTTCTTCGCGTTCGCTTGTGTCACACCGTGTTCACATAGGTCTAGCCCGGCTAGCCTTCGCGATCGTGGCCCCCTCTCGCGTTCGCATAGAAGGGCCTCCTGAGTCCTGGGCCTTTGGCCTTCGCGAACGCGATGCCCCTGTCGCATTCGCGATGAAGGGGTATCTGGGCAGTGTAGTTTATATACGGGATTTAAGTTATTTCCTCCATTTCCATCTTCTTCCTAGTGTTATTTTAGAGCTTCCAAGAGGGCCTTCAACTAGTACTTGAGGTAAGTAAATTCCCTATTTAACACTAGTTTCAAACATCAATTTCTAGTTAAATTCTCTACTAAATTATCAAAAATCATGAAATTGGGTAGTAATTTTAGGGCTCTTGGGAATTTTGTGATTTTCCGTTTAAGGCCATGAATTCAAGTAGAAATCACATATTAATGATCCTTAGGCTATGGGTGAGTGATTCCTTCGAGAATTTTCGCAATTCGAGCGTGCGGGCCCGGGGTTGAAATTTAGAAATTCTTCAAGAATGTGAATTTTGGGATAAATGAGATTATCCCTTTTCTTTGAACATGTACTGATGTAATTATACTATATTTGGCTAGTTGCGAGCCCCCGAGAGTAGAGTTCGGAGTTCCGGGCGCATCATTGATCCAAGGGGTAGATTCGACACGAGGTGAGTCTCTTTTCTAACCTTGTAAGAGGGAATTGTCCCCATAGGTGATGTATATGCTATGTGTAATTTGTTTGGGGGCTACGTACGCACCAAGTGACGAGAGTCCGTACGTAGCGGCTATCACTGTTATGTACGGGTAATTAGGCCCACATCATGCCCTATATTCTTCCTTGTAATGCCTTGCCTTATATGCTTTCCTTGAAATGCCTTATATGCTTCCTTGTAACGCCATATGTACTATGAGATCATGTTATGTATAGTATTGTTTCTCTGAGGCTTTATGGAAATTGTTGAATTGAAAGGAATTGGTTATAGAAAGTAAGTTTTATAAGTTATTGTGTGTGCATGTGACCGCTTTGCAGTTTACATTCCGCGAGCGATGTGTGATTTTCCCCACTCTCATGGGAGCGGGCCGTACGCCACGGCGGATTGAAAGGTGCACTTTTGGGACGGGCCGATCGATCCTTGGCAGTGCACAGAGATGATATAATTGAGAATGCACTTTTGGTACGGGCCGTTCGAACCTCGGCAGTGCATGGACGAAGTTATACTATGTTATGATATGGTTACATTGAAATACGCACTTATGGTTCGGGTCGTTCGATCCTCGGCAGTGCGCAGACATGACTATGGTAAGCATGCACTTGTGGGATGGACCGTTTGATCCTCGGCAGTGCATAGCTATTTTTTTCCTTATGACTACAACCGGTTGTCTTATTCCTGTGTGCGCATGAGTATTTGGCATTGTTTCATGGATATTGACTTGTATTAGATATTTGGGGGAAAGAAAGTGGACATTGTTATTGTTCCAGTATTTTTTTTGGATTTCTGTGCTTTATACATAATTGCTACTCACTCTCTTACATGTCTACTGCTTTTATTTTATCATTGTTATCATACTGTTGGACCTTAGTAAGTGTCAAGTCGACTTCTCGTCACTACTTCTTCGAGATTAGACGGGATACTCACTGGGTACATATTTATTTAATATTTACTCATGCTGCACTTCTATACTTAACTGTACAGGTTCTGAGGCTGGTGCATCTGGTTATCAGACCGGATCTAGATAGTGATCGTAGCGGACTTGACTTCACGGTGAGTTGCTTCCTCTGGCGATCCCCAGCAGCACCGTGGAGTTTCATTTACTTTTGTTTCCCATCTATTCATGCAGATAACGGGATTGTATATATTATTATCCTTTGTATATTCAGTTAGTATGCCCATGACACTCGTGACACTAGTTCTTAGCACACACGTTGTTGTTGTTTTTGGGATTTTGGGATGTATATATACATGCTTGTATTTTGGCTCGCGCTTCTTTATAGCTACTATATCTACCACTGAGTTATTACCTTTCGATATCACGATTTAGCTTGTTAAATTCGGTAAATGGGTGAATAATTGAATCAAATAAAGAGAAGCACTTAGTGAAATTTACGTTGGCTTGCCTAACCCCGTCGTTGGGCACCATCACGACCTGGATTAGGATTTTGGGTCGTGACATGAAGTTCATCCTTAGGCAACCTTCTCGGTAGAATCATGCCTTTAGCTTGAAACTTGTTAAAGAATCGAATATTATTCCAAAACTACCATAACCTACACTCGGAGTGGCAACTCGTTCCCCCGACCCTCAACTCCAAACAATAAGTAAAATACACATTAGCAACCACGGGTGCATTTCATGTGACGTGTTTGCCGTGTGTTCAAAAACAACAAGTGTACGCCATCGTGACTGGTCTAAGATAAATCCATAAACGTCTTAATTGATCTTAAAACTAAAATGCTCCTTCAAATAGAAAACATGAAGAATAACCAAAAATTGTCTCAAATAGGCGTTATAAAACCATCACGACTATAGTTCTGACTACGTAATCTACACTCGAGTGCGACAACTCATGTCCCCGACTTCAACTTCAAACTATATAAAAATCACGTGTTGCAATTGCGGATGCATTTCATGTGGCGTAATTGTAACATGTCCAAACAAAGCCTTGTAGTTTGGGGTATATCCAAACAGAAGGACACATGAACAGTAATGGTTGCACAGGGACCCAAATCCTCGTTGGTATACCGAGCCTCCCCACTTACATACCAAGCACCCCCGCCTACATATTAGTCAGCACCTCCACCAACATATCAGCCATATCCCCCACCTACTTATCAACCCATATCTCTTAGATATTCCCAACCAGCCCATGTTTATCATACATACAACTCTTAACCATCTCACTTCCAGTCACCCCCTGCTCGCCAAAATTTCCCAAGACCTCGACCCAGTTTTGACAGCAGACCGCCCAAGCAATATACTGCCATTGTTGAGCCTATTGACCAGTTGTACAAAAAATTAAAATATGCTGGTTATGTTACTCCTATCCCTGTTGTGACCCCTGAGAATCCATCTCAGTGGGTCAATCCAAATAAAACTTGTGCATACCATTACGGCATGAAAGGACATACCATTGATGAATTCTTCTCACTAAAAGATAAGATCCAGTCTCTGATTGATAATAAGATCATTCAAGCAAAGGAGATACTCCCAATGTCCGCAAAAATCCACTCCCGGGCCATAGGGATTGAGGCATCAACATGATAGAGATAGAGGAAGAATGGGACCTAGAGGGGTCGATCGGGTTGATCATAGAAGGTGATGATCCAAAGGAGCCAGCAGTCACACTTAATTCTATCATAGTCTAGATTCAGCCGTCAGGAGATGTCAAGGAAGCTGCGTCAGTCCCATTTGAGTTTGAAGCGGCACCACCCGCAGATGCAGTTGTGCCATTTGAGGTCAAAGTAATGCCACCTGCCACTTTACCCGTCCCATTTGAAGTAAAGGTAGACACACCAATAACAGTGGCAGTGTCAACTACGCCTCATTTCAACACTAATGTTATACCTTGGGATTACGTAACTGAAGCAAGAAGGAAAGGTATGGTCAAGATAGAAGAAGCTGGCGCCGCACAGGGGATGACCAGGACCGACAGGGTCTATACACCTGAACACTTGGCAGAATCCAGCAAACAAGCTTCCAACAAACTACCCATCATTGTGACAGGCCCAGATGATCTTTGGAGGAATGTGCAGGCCAAGGAATATTCAGTCATCGATCAGCTGAACAAAACTCCAGCCCAGATATCCATCCTGTCCTTACTACAGAATTCAGAGGCGCACAAGAATTCTTTGATGAGAGTGTTGAATGAAGCATGTGTGCCTAATAACATCACCAGTGGAGAAATGGCCAACATGGTAGGACAGGTGCTGGAAAGTAATAAGAGCACTTTCCACGAGGACGAGCTGTCGCCTGAAGGGTTAAGTCACAACAAAGCATTGCACATCACTGCACTATGTGAGGACTACTTCATCACCAGGATTCTGATCGATGGAGGATCCAGCCTACACATCTGTCCATTGACAACACTCAAGAAATTTGACAAGGGATTGTACGAGATAAGAGAAGGGTCCATGAATGTAAAAGCTTTCGACGGTTCTCAGAGGTCTACCATTGGTGAAATTAGTATCGGTCTGCAAATGGGGCCCATGTGGTTCGAGGTTGAATTTCAGGTGATAGATATATCAGCGTCCTACAACCTATTATTGGGACGACCATGGATACATGCCACTGGGGTCGTGGCATCAACATTACATCAGGCAGTGAAATTCGAATGGAACCACCATGAAGTAATCATCCATGGAGATGGAAGCAACACGATCTATAGTCGCTAGACCATCCTGGTGGTTGAAGGTAGAAGAAGGTTGGGTGGAGAAACCTATCACCACATCGAACGGTTCAACGCAATAGACAAGTATAAGTGGTGGGATAGTAAGATCGAAATCATATTGAATTGGAGCGGGTATGAGTCTAGCATAGGACTCAGCAAGAATCTTCAAGGGATTTCCAAACCAATACAGCTCAAGAGCTATGGCACCACTTTTGGTCTGGGATACAAGTACACTTGGCAAGAGTACAAGAACTGGTTGCCACCATGGCACGGTCCCTATTATCCATTGGAACATCCTATACCGCATCTGGAGCAGACCTTCCAGTAAGCCGACGTCATATGGGGGTTAGAAGAAGAAGAAGCATTGGCAGCCTTGAAGAATCTATTCCTGGAAGATGAAGACATGGGCTGTTGTGTTATTGTCAAGGAGGAGGAGGAGGAAGGCCCTTCCAGCCAAGCCGTGAGCGAAGGATCATTCCTTAAGAATTGGACTATCAGAACATTCAGGGCCCAACGATTCCCGGCGTAGCAAGGCTGAACGAGCATTGTCTTTTTTCATTTGCTAATGATTTCCTTTTCGCATTTCCATTTTTCAATAAGATCTCCAATATTCTAAAACATTTGTTTAAATTATCAAAAGCGCTTTTTATGTTTTAATGAATCAATATTTATTATTACCATTGTTTCTCTCATTACTTCTATCTATGCAGCATTACTATTTCCTATCTTGATGAACCAATGACTGTGACATGCAATGAACAACGCAACAAAAGGACAGCGATTCAGAAGAAGAGGATGTCATACCCGATCAAATTGTCAGAGAAATCGAGGATTTTGAGAACAGGCCTAAGTCTAATCTAGACGAAACTGAGGTAGTCAACCCGGGAGATTCAAAAACTGTCAAAGAAACTCACATCAGCATCCACTTGTCACCATCATAGAGAGAAGAATACACACAATTCTTAAAAGAGTATGAAGACACATTTGCATGGTCGAACGACAACATGACTGGTCTGAGCACCACCATTATGGCTCACAAGTTGCCAACCAATCCAATTTGCCCGCTGGTAAAGCAGAAGCTCAGAAAATTCAAGCTGACATGAGTCTAAAAATCAAAGAGGAGGTTACCGAGCAAATCAACGCCAACGTCCTCAGCGTAGTTGAATATCCAACATGGTTAGCCAATATCATGCCAATACCCAAGAAGGATGGAAAGGTTAGGGTTTGTGTCGACTACCGGGATCTCAACCGGGCCAGTCTAAAGGATGATTTCCCCTGCCAAACATACACATCCTGATTGACAATTGTGCCAAGCACAAACTTCATTCGTTCGTGGATTGCTTCGCCGGTTACCATAAGATTTGGATGGACGAAGAAGACGCTAAGAAAACGGCTTTCATTACACCGTGGGGAGTATACTGTTATAAAATGATGCCATTTGGCCTAAAGAATGCTGGGGCCACTTATATGAGAGTTATGACCACTATCTTCCATGACATGATACATAAAGAGATCGAGGTATATGTGGACGACATCATCATCAAGTCCAAGAAATCCACCGACCATATAGCAGATCTGAGGAAGTTCTTCAACAGATTGCAGAAATACAACCTGAAATTAAACCTCGAAAGTGTGCATTCGGGGTTTCTGCTGGAAAATTGCTTGGATTCATCGTCAGTCGTTGAGGGATAGAATCGGATCCATCAAAGGTCAAATCCATCCAAGAGTTACCACCACCAAAGAACAAGAAATATGTGATGAGTTTCCTGGGATGCCATAATTACATCAGTCGGTTCATAGCCCAGTCAACGGTCATATGTGAACCAATCTTCAAGATGCTGAAGAAAGATGTTGCGACCAAATGGACCGAGGATTGTCAAAAGGCCTTCGACAGAATTAAGGAGTACTTATCAACACCGCCAGTCTTGGTGCCGCCAGAGCCAGGTAGACCCTTGCTACTCTACCTCGCAGTACTAGATGGAGCTTTCGACTGTGTTCAGGGGCAATACGATGAGACAGGGAGAAAAGAGCAGGCTATATATTATCTGAGTAAGAAGTTCACTCCATACGAGGCACGGTAATTCTCTACTGGAGCGTACCTATTGTGCTTTAACCTGGGTAGCCTAGAATCTAAGGCATTACTTCTATGCCTACACAACATATCTCATATCAAGGATGGATCCCTTGAAATATATATTTCAGAAGCCTATGCCCACTGCCAAGCTAGCCAAGTGGCAAATCCTATTGAGTGAGTTCGACATTATCTATGTGACTCCGAAAGAGGTCAAGGGACAAGCATTGGCAGACCATCTTGCCAAGAACCTTGTGGACGGAGAATACAAACCCCTAAAAATGTATTTTCCCGATGAACAAGTGTTATTCATAGGAGAAGACATTGCAAAATCCTATGACGGTTGGAGAATGTTCTTCGACAGAGCAGCAAATTTAAAAGGAGTCAGCATTGGAGCTATCATGGTATCGAAAACCGGTCAACACTATCCGATATCTGCTAAACTCAGATTCCCCTGCACTAACAATATGGCAGAATATGAAGCCTGCATCTAGGGCTCAACATGGCCATTGACATGAATATTCAGGAGGTGTTGATGATTGGTGATTCAGATTTGTTAATACACCAAGTACAAGGAGAATGGGCTACCAAGAATTCCAAGATACTTCCGTATCTGCACCATGTGCAGGAATTGAGAAAGAGGTTCACAAAGACAGAATTTTGGCACGTCACCAGAATTCAGAACGAGTTCATCGATGCATTGGCCACTCTATCATCCATGATACAACATCTTGATAAGAACTTTATTGACCCTATTCCAGTGAAGATCCATAGCCAGTCGGCATATTGTGCCCATATTGAAGAAGAAGCGGATGGAAAAACCATGGTTCCACGACAACAAGGAATACTTGACAAAGGGAGAGTATCCAGAGCATGCAAATCATACTCAGAAACGCACGCTTCGGATATTGTCCAATAGTGTCTTTCACATTGGAGGAACCCTGTATAGGAGAACTCCCTATTTGGGATTATTAAGATGTATCGATGCGAAGGAAGCCTCCAAACTACTTGAAGAAATACATGATGGGACCTGCGGCCCGCATATGAATGGTTTTGTCTTGGCCAAGAAGATACTCAGAGCCGGTTACTTCTAGATGACCATGGAAATGGACTGCATCCAGTATGTCCGAAAATGCTACCAATGTCAGGTACATGCAGACATGATAAAGGTACCCTCAAGTGAGCTCAATGCAACAAGCTCACCTTGGCCATTCGCCGTCTAGGGAATGGACGTTATTGGACCAATCAAGCCTACAACCTCAAATGGACACAGGTTCATCTTAGTAGCTATTGATTATTTCACCTAATGGGTCGAAGAAGCATCTTACAAAGCAGTGACTAAGAAAGTCATGGCAGACTTTGTCCGCGACCGTATTGTTTGTCAATTCGGAGTCCCAGAGTCAATCATCACTGATAACGGCTCCAATCTCAACAGTGATCTGATGAAAGCCATGTGCGAGACTTTCAAAATCAAGCACAAGAATTCCACAGCCTATAGACCTCAAATGAATGGAGCTGTAGAAGCTGCCAACAAGAACACCAAGAAGATATTGAGAAAGATGATAGAAAAACACAGACAATGGCACGAAAAGCTATCATTTGCCTTACTGGGGTATCGCACCACAGTCTGCACATCAACCGGGGCAACTCCCTACTTGCTGGTTTATGGGACGGAAGCTGTTATTCCTGCTGAAGTGAAGATCCCTTCCTTGAGAATCATACAAGAAGCTGAGTTCAACGACACAGAATGGATAAAGAGTCGTTATGAGCAACTAGCCCTCATAGACGGGAAAAGTATGAATGTAGTATGTCATGGGCAACTTTACCAGAACAGGATGTCCAGAGCCTTCAATAAAAAAGTCAAGCCAAGACAGTTCACACAGGGCAGCTGGTGTTGAAAAAGCTCTTTCCACATCAAGATGAAGCCAAAGGGAAATTCTCTCCTAACTGGCAAGGTCCATGCATGGTTCACCGAGTTTTGACAGGATGAGCTCTTATACTTGCAGAAATGGACGGAGAAGTCCGGCCAAAACCAATCAATGTCGATGCGGTCAAGCGCTACTATGTGTAATCCTTTATGCTTTCCTCGAATGATGTAAATTGAACTACGCCTGACCTGATTCCCGTTTAAGAGGGGATACATAGGTAGCCTTATGGGTTCGGTCATAATTCAATACAAATCTCATTTTCCCCACAATTGGAAACTGGGCAGAATTTTGAGGACCCTCAAAATTCTGAAGCAAGTTCAGCTGATCGCAGCATGCGCAACAATCAGAGACGTCAACCCATCTAACTAGGACAGAATTTTTAGGAGGACCCTCAAAATTCCGTAGCATGAAAGGTTGCAATGTTTTAAACTGTGTCACGGTCGTCGGTTCATCTAAATTTTTGAAAATATAAGTATATGTTTTACTATGTCTTTATAAAATCATGCATGCTTGCTTTAAAAAATAGCTCTATTTAGCAAACACTACCCTGATGATATCAATAGGATCATCAGACCAAGCAGAACGAGTCAAACAAAGCTAGCAGGGAAACGAACCAACCTTCCCCATCTACAGAACTCGCGATTTTTCTTTGGATACAGGAACGAATAAACATGCTTCAAAGTCACAATTCTCAGAACAGTTGCAATTTGCTATCAACACAAAGAATAAACATGCTCCGCAATCACAATGCTCACAAGAATCGCAATATCAAAATATGCTACCAGCTAAGAAATTCTACTATCATTTTCTATTTATTCTTCTGCATAAGGCTAAACTCTGCCTTCACTTTGCATGGGACTAAGCTTTGTCCCTCATTTTGCATGAGGCTAAACTCTGACTCCATCTGCATAAGGCTAGTCGTTGTCTTCCCCTGCATGAGACTAAGTTATGTCTCCATCTGCATGAGGTTAAGCTCTACTTCCACTCTTAATTAGGCTAATCTCTTCTTTCCCTTGTATAAGGCTAATCTCTGCCTTCATCTGCATAAGGCTAATCATTGCCTTCCCCCCGCATGAGGCTAAGCTATGCCTCCATCTTGCATGAGGTTAAGCTCTACCTCCATTTTGCATAAGGCTAATCTCTACCTTCCCTTGCATAAGGCTAATCTCTGCCTTCACCTGCATAAGGCTAATCTTTGCCTTCATTTGCATGAGACTAAGCTCTGTCTATATACCCGCATGAGGCTAAGCTCTGCCTCCAATTTACTTTTTCACCGAGACTAAATGTTGTCTCTCAAAGCATTATCTACTTTGCTTCTCTTTCGGGCTAAGCTCTGCCCTCCAATTCGCAAGACTAAGCTCTGTCTTGTCAACCTTATATTATTGAATCTCATGGGCTGAAATATCGCCAACTTGCCCAAAGGCGCCATAGTCTAAACGGCATCATCCTCATAGCCGGAAGACACCATGCCATGGCCTGAGGATCTCTCTCAATTTTTGCATATCATTATTCAAAGGCGTCATAGTTCGGAGACACCATCTTCATGGCCTGAGAACATCATTTCATGGCCTGCGAATCTCTCATCAAGAAATTCATGGCCCAAGACATCATGGTCTAAGGACGTCATCCCTAACCGTCCGAAGACAGCTCTCACAGTCCAATGGGAACCTGCATCATGTTTAAATTTATGCACAATATATGCTTGTAGTATTCTTATTTACAGGTAACCCAGCAAGCAACGTTTATCCCAACAGGAGAAATCCCGCTCCAGTTCCCTCAACTATATCAAACTTGATCACCCCATAAGCTGTTCAGTTGCTCATCCTAGAGGTTGCGTCCGTTCTTGCGATGATTTCACCAGTATACTTCGCCGATGAATCCGGAACTACATACGGCCTTATGCCTCTAAAACTAGGGATATGTAGGCAGCTCAGAAGCCAGGGTGCGGCCTAAATCTCTCAAACCATTTCGCTCGGTCAAAATTGGCCAGCATATCTTTACCCGACAACTCTTTCACCCTTTTCGGGTAAAGAGGGGCAGCTGTTAATACCTAATTTTTCCCAAAAAATATTTTAAAATGCATACATACCTTCAAAATCATACATTTATAGCAATTGGTATTTTTCCATAATTTTTCTACAATTTTATTAATTTGTCCAGCATTTTATTCCAAATAAATAATTATAAAATTACATCACAAATGATTGCAAGAGCATTCATTGATTTAGTTTATTGTTTATGGTCCTAATAAGACCAAATTATTTCATAATTAGCCAAATTGGCATCTTTGGATATAATTGCAATAACTTTGCAATTATAACCCAAGCATATAATTTTGTATTTGTTACCAGAAATTAGTCTTTTGTATTTTAAAATACTGAATAATCATTTTAAGCTATTTTATATGCATGAAATTCATCTTTTATAATTGCTAGCTATTTTATAAATTATTTTAATTAATTTGAATTTGGTGTTTAACAAATAGCCTATTTCATTTCGATTTTAGCCTAAATTAAACTAGCCCCAAACCCCTATTTAAATAAGCCCAATACCCCATGCCCAATTCCTAATCCTACCCGACCCAGTTCTGGTTAGATCTTGGTCTTTGATCAATTTTGATCAATGGTCCGGATTTAACCTTTCCTAATTTAACCTAACCTATACCCCCAAACCCCTCTCATTCTCTCATCCTCACCCGTCGTCACACTCCTCGTATTCTCTCATACTCCTTCTGCCTAACCATGGCTTCCACTCACCGGTTGCTGGCTCGCCGGTATTAATGGTTGTTCTCACCACCACCCCTAGCCTCATTGGCTCCTCCATGACCAGATTCATGTCATCTCCGAGGTCCTCAAGGGACCAGTGGCGGTTCACTTACCCCCTGGTCCTTTGCTCACCATTCTCAGGCCACCATGGCTCGATCGAGTAAGACCTTTCTATTTTTCGGCTAAACCTATGGGTTTCTAAGTCGGTCTCTCTATTTTTGGGTTATTTTCTAGAAAACCTTAATCTCTTCTCCTGTACCTCTTAGATCTGTAACAGATATGAGGTTTTTCTGAGCTATTTTTGTTTGTTTTGTGAAAAAACCTTTCGATTTCTCAAAGCGTCGCTTTATTTTCCCATTAAGGTTTATGAAACTTTTCTTCAAAATATTTCTGGTATTTTTAAGGTTGTTCTCTAATTCTCATATGTTTAAAAAACTTTTTGTTAAGTTGCTTTTAATCTTAATTTGTTATGTTAAAACCCTAGTTTTAACACTATGTTATAATTCCGGAGTTCATCCTTGCTTTTTGATTCTGCTATGTGTGTGTTCGATTCTCATGAGTATGTCTCGATTGATTGAAGTGTTTTCTGATTGTTTACCCTAATAATATTTTATTAGGGTTTCCGATTTGGTTCTGTTTGCTTACACTCTGTTTATCTATTTATTCATGGAAGACTATAATGTTTCCCTTAATATTAGTACCATTTTCGATTCTTGAATCCCTAATTTCCTGTGTTAATATCCTTTTTGATTTCCTACCTTTAAATATTTTCTTGCCTTATTATGTGGTTGACTATACTGTTAATTGATTCTTATGTTATTTCCTTAATTAGAATCCTATGTACCTAGCCCTAATTCCGTACTTTATACCTATTGTGTTTGAATTATTTCCTTATTTGTTATGCTCCAGCTACACGTGATTTCTTCCCTTACTTGTTACATGTTCTTTACCGTTTGAACTGATTCCCTTAATTAAGGGAAGACTTGGGACTGGTTTTATTCTTAATTGATTTTGTGTCCTATAATCACTAAGCAATCTGATTCTTACCTTATTTACCTAGCTTTCAAACTACTATATATATATATTTCTCTCTTCTACTCTCAAAAATAGTCTTCTAGACACGAACTCACATTAGTTCACAATTCTCTCTCACATACTTAAACTTTCTGTCTATTGCTCTACACTCTGTGTCTAATCTCTTTACTGGTATGTTCTGATTTCAAATTAAAGTTCCAAACTAATGTGTTTATTCTACTGTTTCAGTTCATCCTTTTACTAATCTGTTTCTGTCTATTGTTTGCTTCTCAACATGTGTTTAACTTGCTTTACTTAGTATTCTAGTCATGTTATATCCCCTTTTAGGGTCGGCCTATTTATGAACATGTTCACTTCCTTTGAAGTCTGCCTCAATGTGACTCTAATCTGTCTTTAAAGGTTTGCCTATATGTTGCTAGTTCTCGTATGCAATTTTTTATTCTCAACTACTCTGATTATATGCTCAATTCTGTTTGATACCAATGTGTCTTCTATTGCTGGCTCAAAGATCCATAATCCTATACTATGTTTACACCATTAGTTATTCCCAATCCCATAAGCCCCCTAAGCAATTCTGATCATATGCAACCATTAGCAATGCTGAAATTCCTACCATATTGTCTGCTATTCCTTGAGACTTCTATGCTTATGCTTGTTATGTTCTCACCTTGGGTGCTATATCTATCCCCCAACTCCCCTTACCCCTGTGTGAAGGATTTTTGTTTGAGTGTTGCTAAACATGTTATGTTCTGTAGTTGATCTACCGTTTGTTTAATTACCCTACTCTTATTCAAACTATTTTACTACTAAACCACTTCATACTTTTTATAAACTTCAACTGAGTCTTGCAATATTGTTTTTATACCGAAGCTTTTTCAAAACTATGTCAAGCACTCTCACTCTACTCTTAGGTCCTTAAGTTCTGCCCCCTCCAGTGTGTGGCTGCTTTGGGATTCCTGTGAGATCCCTCTGAACTTTGATGCACTGAGGTTGTCCCTTCCACAATGCACTTACTCAGTTCTGGTTATGAAATCTGGGTGTGAGCACTTCCCGGGATCCTTGAGGTCCTTATGGAACTCTTACACACCCGGACATGAGAAAGGCTATGAAACTCTGACAGTTTTGGGTATGAACATCTGGTACATTTGGGTCTGCTTCAGGCTCCCTATAGTTTAACTTCTTCTTTTCCTTTATCTATTTATGTAATTTATTCATTTGGTCTATAATAATTATTTTTAAACAGATATTGGGGATGGCTAGTGAAATGGGGAGGGTAGCTTTGTGGTTTTATCAATGTTACTGGGTAGAAATCATGCCTTAGGCTTTTAGATTCCCTATATCTGCATTAGAATTCATGCTTAGGACCAACATGTTCATTCAAACCATGCCAAACATGCATCAGATATCATGTCTTAGGGCTTTCATGTTTACTGCTTTAACGTACAACATGCCCCTAACTTACGCTCATGCCTACCACTTAGAGATCCTGCTCCTAGGATAATAAATATAAAAACAGTGACTCATGTGCATTCAAAAATCATGTCTCAATCATCCTGTAACTCTTTGTGCATTTTAGAAACCATGTTGTAGGGATTCTGTGCGTCCTAAAATTATGTCTTAACCGTTCTGCATGTATATGTGCATATTAGATACCATGCTCTAGGATTTCGTGTGCATTTTCTTAACCACGCCTAGTTCAAACTGCTGATTCATGAAAAGGTATAAAATGGTCTCACATAAAATTGACATGCCTATTATTAATAAAATTGGTAACAATCTCTGTATTCTCAGATTTACATCACTTAGAATAGCATGCTTTAGGTAAAACAACATCTGAACTGTTTAATAATTCTGGTAGTTGTTATGCACAATCCCACTCCTAGGCAAGCCTTAGGTAATCAATCTCTTTAAAACTGACAAACTGCTTGATTGCGTTTACTACTTAAAGGCTAACAGGCTTAAAATCAGTAGGCAAACTGATTAAGGCCCTGCTTCTGAGTTTATGAAATAAAGCTGCATATTTCTGTGCATTGATCCACTTAGCTATCCTATCTTAGGAGCATGTCTAATAAACTGCTCTTGTTTGTGTTTGAGACATGCTGAATATGTGCATTACTTGTGGAGGTAAATCTGAGCCTCGTAACTGCTTTCCTTCATTTGTCTGATCAGTCCTATTGTTTCTTGACTGTCGCTTAGAATTTTACCCTTTTAGAACCTTAGGGGTATGTTTAGAACTACCTATATCTAGAGGTCCTAAATTCCTCCAGGACCATAAGGAAGGGACGGGTAACATCACGCTGAGAGTCTGTTAAATAAACTCGCTTAATAACCGCTAAGGGGTGGGGTAATGGGTAGATATGGATATGATGACCAGTGCGCTAATGCCACGTGTAGCCCGTCACTGAGGAGTGATTATCGGGCATTGCATTGATGTGATCTTATAGGATAAACAACATAGAACTCCCCTATCCTTTAAATAAAATTGCTTAGACGATAAATCTTTTAAAACTTTATTACATATGTGTGCTTAGACTACGAATCTTTTCAAACCACTATCTATCTACATACTTTGACTGCCTATTTGCTACTTGTCTAAATTCACAAAGCTCGTTTGGTCGGGAACCACAGTTGTGGACTTTGAGGGGTGCCTAACACCTTCCCCTTGGAGTAATTTCAAGTCCTTACCCAATCTCTGGTTATTCAATTAGTGTTATTATGTCCCTTAATAGGTGCCCTAACGCACCTTAATTTGTTAGGTGGCGACTCTTCAAATCCTTACATCCCTCATCCCAAAAGGAAATGAGTTGTCCCAATAATGTCAAAAACCCTAACTGATCCGAAAGGAGAGGAAAAAAAGGGGCGCGACACTAGTTATAAGTTAAACTGGACAGAATTCATACATGCTAGTGATTAAGTAGTATAGTTTAGACATACTAGGTGAAACAATGATTTAAACATACAAATTACACATTAAACAACCAAATAGTAGGCTGGGACAAGACTAGAAATCAATGAACTAAAGCAGTAACACATAGAGATTTGGACTTGAAACTAAATCAGGACATACCAGTTAAGGAGAGAAAACACAAAGTATATAGCAGGTATAGTGCAATAACTAGCATTGGCTTACAGCCGGCAAGTTCAGTAGAAGTAGCAAGTAACAAGAAGGAGCAGAGAACTTTAAGTATAGGACAGAGTTATTGAACTAGTATTCGTGTGTGTAGTGAGAATAGAGGAGAGTATATATAGCAGCTGAGAGCTAGTCAAATAAGGTAAAACTCAATTATTCAGTAGTTGGGGAGAATCACATAATCAATCAAGCATAAAATCAGTAAGGTCTTCCTCCAATTACGGATAACCAGTTAACGGTAAAGAACATGGCAGATAATTAAGGAAAGAAATCAAATAACTTAGGTATGGAGTAGGTATTTAGGGGTAAATACACAAGAGCTCAATTAAGAAAACACGTAGTTAGAATCAGTAAATATCACAGTTAGTTACAAACAAGGCAAGAAGTAATTAAAAGTTATGAAAATACTCAAATAACCGGAAATCAGCATATAGGTATTACCATAGCAAATCAGGGAATCAAAGAATTGAACTAATACTGATTTTAAGGAAAAATATAACATAGATTTCCATGAATAGCAAATAAGTTGAGAATAAACAAAAGGATCGAATCTGTAACCCTAATAGAGGCATACTAGGGTAAAATCACAAAATATTTCAATTAAACAAAGAAAGAATCATGTATACCAAAGAACAGAACATAGGCAAGTAGCAAATAACATGGACAAGTGAAGAATCCAAACAAAGTGTCAGAAAATTGGGGGTTTTAGCATAACTAGTTAGGGTTAAGAAAAAGCTTAACAAAAGGAGTCGAAAACACATAAGAACATGATTAAACACCTAAAATCAGAAAACATTTTGAAGAAAGGGTTTTCAAGAAACCCTAGTTTAGGAAAATGAAACATCGTTTGAATATCAGAAGCTTTTCATAAGAAAATACATGAAATAGGTTTGGCTCGTCTCAGATCTGTACAAATCTGAGAAATTTAAGAGACGAAATTAGGGTTTCGAGGAAATAATCCAGATATGAAGATAACGGCTTAGAAACCCATAGATTTAGGCAAAAAAATAGGAAGATCTTACTGGAGATTTGAGCCATGAAGGCCTGAGACAGGCCAGGACGGGATCAAAGTCATAAGTGAGCTGGCCCTGGTCCCTTGAGGACCTCAGAGACAGCAATACCCGGCGTAGGAGCGCCATTAGAGGCTTGAGGATGGTGAGAATCCACCATGGTCGGTGGCAGATAAGTGACTGCGAGGGGGAAATTAGGGTTAGGCTTTGAGAGAATTCGAGAGAGAATGGTGTGAGTGACGGCGGAGTGAGGAGGGGAAATGAGGGGTTTGGGAAGGGGTCATTTAGGTTAATTAAGGAAATAATTAATTTGGGTCGTTGATAAAAAATGATCACAGCTAGGATTCAACAAGAATTGGGTCGGTTTAGGTAGGATTTGTGCTTGGGTTGTATTGGGCTAGTTTAGTTAGGTATTTGGGCTGGTTATGTAAGGCTGAAATTGAAATAGAAATGGCCATTTGTTAAATACCCCAAATGAATTGACTAAAATAATTTGTAAAATAATTACTAATTATAATAAATGAATTTCATGCATAGATATGTTTTGAAAATGGTTATTTAGTATTTAAAAATACAAAAGGCTAATTTCTGGTAAAAAATAACACAAAATTATATGCATGAGCTATAATTGCAAAGTCATTGCAATTATAACTAAAAGGTGCCAGTTTGGCTATTTTTGGAACAATTTGGACTTAATAAGACCATAAGTGGTAATATTAAACCAAGAAATATTTTCGAAATCATTTGTGATGCAATTTATAATTATTTACTAGAAATAAAATGGTGGGCAAATTAACAAAAATGTAGAAAATTTGTGGAAAAATATCAATTGTTGCTAATGCATGATTTTGAAGGTATATATGCAATTTAAAATTATTTTTAGGAACAATTGGGTATCAACATTCATAATAATGGAGATATCTTACTTGTTTGTCTTTATGGATCTTATTTTCACGGGCAATAACCCAAGTTTGTTTGAAGCTTTTAAGAAAGATATGTCACGTGAGTTCGAGATGACAAACGTAGGACTCATGTACTACTACCTGGGCCTAGAAGTGAAGCAGATAGATGATGGAATTTTCATCTCTCAAGGAAGCTATACGAAGGATATCTTGAAGAAGTTCAACATGCTCGATTGTAACCCCGTAAACACAGTGATGGAAAGTGGGACAAAATTGTCCAAGTTTGATGAAGGAAAAAAAGTGGGACAAAATTGTCCAAGTTTGATGAAGGAAAAAAAGTGGATCCCACATTTTTCAAAAGTCTTGTGGGAAGTTTGAGGTACTTGACTTGTACCAGGCCAGATGTACTCTTTGTAGTTGGAGTAGTAAGTCGCTTCATGGATGCTCCTACCTCCACTCATTTGAAAATCGCTAGAAGAATTCTTCACTATCTAAAAGGTACGATTGACTTTGGGCTATTTTATTTTCTTTTGGTGATTTCAACCTTACGGGATATTGTGATAGTGATTATGCGGGAGATATTGATGATAGAAAAAGCACAACTGGTTTTGTATTTTTCTTGGGTGATTCTTTATTTCTTGGAGTTCAAAGAAACAACCCATTGTTACTGCTCGACTTGTGAAGCTGAATATATAGCAGCAACATCATGTACATGTCATGCTATTTGGCTCAAAAGATTGTTGAAGGAGCTCAATTTACCACAAATTGAAGCTATAGAGATTTGAACAAATCCGCACAAGCACTCGCGAAGAATCTAGTGTATCATGATCGAAGCAAGCATATTGATACAAGGTATCACTTCATCAGAGAATGCGTTGCCAAGAAGGAAGTCGAGCTCAAGTATGTGAAATCTCATGATCAAGTTGCGAATATTCTTACCAAGCCTCTCAAGTTTGAAGTTTTTCAGAGGTTAAGATCAAGACTTGGAATGACGAAGAATAAACAAAATTAAGGGGGAAATTTGTGGGACCTAGCTAATAAAAATAAATTTAAAAGAAAAAGGAATAAAGAAAATGATGAATACAAGTTGCAATGGAAAGGACGGCGGAAACCAAAACAGTTTTGGACAGTGGTAACTTGCTAAGCAATTTGCAATGAAATGAACCAATTTGATTGGTTAAAAGGTTGGCAAGTTCTCCTATAAATAGGAGCTTATTTCTCTCGTTCAGACACACCAAAACAAGAGAGAAGCAACTCAAGTTAGAGAGAGTAATCCACAGATTGTAGTAGGTTAGATAAATAATGAGTGTCTGTAATATTGTAGTGAGGTGTTTAAAATAAAAAATGTTTTTCGTTTCGAAGTTGTAGTAGTCTCTTGGAACTACTAAGTTGTAATATTATAGTGGTAATATTGCTCCACTCGGATATTGTATTTAACCCCGTTAAAAATATTTAGTGTCTTTTTTACTCTCTTGTGTTATTGTTATTCGTGGATATTATTCCTGAGCGGAATATTATTATATTTCCCTAACATTCAAAGTTTACTTTATTAACTTCCGCATGACGCTTTGTTATTTTCGATCCTAACCCTAGGCTCTAACCAAACGACCCTTAAAGTAGCAACTGGAGGAAAATAGACATGCCAACATTGATTTTGTGACGTGGAATGGTAACTTCTAAGCCTTAGATTTGTGATTAAGTTGTAATAATGTGATATCATCATAAGTTGGGTTTCAAACTTCAACCCATGATATAAGAAAATAAAACTTCCGATTCCCGAAGCTAAATTAGTCGAGTGTAATATGTATGAGCATGGCGTGGAGTGTCTCTAACATTTTTGTTTTTTTTTTGTTTTAAAATATTCTTATTCTTCTTTTCAAATGGCTTCATGTAGTATTTAAGATGTTTTAATGGGGAGTTACTTAGATTCTAAAACAATAAACGAAACTACGCACAACTTTTATTTATCATCAACGCGCAGTTGACAATTATGTAGCAGAACTGAAAATTTATGCTAATCTACGATTTTGATTTTCTTCATACATTACTAAAAGCTTTGTCTTCAGACTCTGAATCTCCATTCCAACTGTCCCTTGCATCTGGAATATTTAAAAATAAAACAATTAGAAAAATGTCAATAGTTTCTTTTTAATCACATAAATTAAAGCTTTTAAGAAATTAAGTTGTTTTTCTTCATAACAACAACCCGTTTTAAGTGCATATATAGACCTCTTACTTTGGTAGTTTACATAATTAGATACTACAAGAAAATTATATTGTTTAGTAACTAAAAATGCTTACCACCTATTATTTTAGGGGATAATTGCACCGTTGATTTCTCAATTATTGATAAATTCTTGATTTGATCCTTGTAATCTTTGGCTAAGCACATTTAATCTTCAATGAACTAATATGTATGTTTTTGGTCCCTTTGTGTAGAAAATATGTGATATTTAGACTATTTTTATAATCATATTACCGTCAAATATGGAGTAACTATACAAATTTAATAACAAATTGATAATTGAATGGCTTAGGCTTATAGCCACTGTCAGAGGGATCAAAAGTGCACATAATAATTAATTGAAGGTTATGTGCTTAACCATAAATCATAATGGTCGATATTTGAGGGACTAATAGCCTGTTTGGCCAAGTTTTTTTTTGGGTCAAAATTGTTTTTTTTTTTTTTTTTTTTTTGCCAAAAGCACTTTTGGCCAAAAAATGAGATGTTTGGCCAAGGTTTTGGAAGGAAAAAAAAAGTGCTTTTGATGAGAAACAGAAGCAATTTTGGAGAAGCAGAAAAAAATAGTTTCTCTTCAAAAGCACTTTTGAGAAAAATACAATTAAAAGCAGTTTTTAAAAGTTTGGTCAAACACTAATTACTGCTTTTCAAATTAATTAGTCAAACACCAATTACTTCTCACCAAAATCACTTTTTTTAAAAGTACTATTGAGAAAAGCACTTCTCAAATAAGCACTTCTCCAATTTGTTTTTCAAATAAAAGAAAAGGCCAAGTACCTGAAAGTGCAAGTTGTGAAAAATCTTGTCTCCAAAAGATTTCAAGGACGCTGCATTTAGCAAATGAAACCCATCTTCCTCTAAAGTTTGGAATACTTGTGAAATTGGAAATGTATTTGTCTGAGTTGTAGTGATTTGTATCAAAACCTGCCCATTACAGAGTGGACTTGCAGAAATAGATGTTGAAGATGCAGAATAATAATAATAATTATTATTATTATTATTATTATTATTTAATGAATCTGCTTTTTTTGATAGAAGCAAATCCTTTGTTTGACTTAGCCTCTCTATTTCCTTCTTCAGCTCTGGTATGTATTCTTGCACATAAGATACTGTTGCTGGAAAGCTTAGCTTTTTCTGTAATTAAACAGACATATATAGGTTAAACAACTTAATTAAAATACATTTATGAATTACAAAACCATCGAAGAGATTGTACCTTTTGAAGATTAGCAGGAGGAAGCAGAGAACGAAGAGTGGAATAAAGGAAATTCATCTTCTTCCGTCGATTACGCTCACTAGCGTTATGGCTTAGCTTCTTCGCCATTAATGACTGATTATCAAAGCTTTTTTCTGTGGAATATTGTTGCTGATAAGATGAAGGAGAATATTGAATATTATCAATATGTAAACCTTCAAACAAATATTTACTACTCTCATTTTGAATAATATTATTCTGCTGATCGTAGCTAACTAGTTCTTCAAACGACCACTCAGTACTCGTGTTTGGAAAAATAGAAGAGCAAAAAGCTACCATTTTGTACAAGGTTTCTTAACCACAAATAATATTACTTTCCTATGAAATTGGGGGAGTGGCTATCTTCCCTATTTATACAAACTGCTGTCACCGTTCATATGCTGCTTGTTGATTTTAATATCTTGGTTCTATTTCAAATTAAAAATTACAGTTTGACATTAATTAATTAGATTAAAAAAACAACGTACTTAAAAATAGTTTAATCAGGGCTGAAAAAAATTAGTTAAGTTATGCACTATGCTTGGTGCAGTTTAATTTGGTGCGTTTGGTGTAACTTTTCTTTTGTAATCAACAAAAAAACCTAAAGGAATATATCTTTTCTTTTTATCAAACACAAAGTTTTAAGATATTATTTGAACCTGGATCTCGTGTAAGTAGTTGTGAAAGAAAGAATTGATATATGTACTGGTTACTTTTTTTTTGGTATGAAAGATAAGATTGCATTAAAAACAAAATATAAGGCTACAGAGAGGTGGATGCAGTGTAATATTACAAAATATATGCACATCATCTGCATGTCCAGCAACAGCTGTTCTTGCAATTGGTCTGAAGGTTGATTATCCAGCTGCGCTTCTTGTGTCACCGGTTCATAAGTATGGCGTCTGTGTCTCGGTGTTCCACCTTATCCATATCCAAAAACTGCTTGACAAAAAGTGGTGGTTGTTCAAAAAGAGTACAATTTGGCGCATCCAACACGTTGCATCCTTACTTTGCTAAGCAGTCAGCCACCATGTTACCCTCCTTCATTAGTATGTGCCAAGTTATCATGTTATAGTAGTGTTATTACCTCACGTGCGTTAATATTAATTTCCAGAGGAAATAAGTTGTGGTTGTGGGCCAATTCCAGTCCCTGGAATAGAGCTTTAAGTTATGTTTGGATTATGTTCGATGTTCCTAATTTCCATGCGAAACCTATTATCCAGTTACCTTTTGATCATCGCGTATCAGTCCCCCCAATACCTGCCGTATGTGTTCGTTGTGATACGGCCCCATCAGTGTTTAATTTATAAGTTTATTCTTTTGGAGGCAACCATCATACAAGAGTTATTTTGGTTATTTTGGGGGTAACGAAATTTGTTGCTAAATAGATAAATTCCAATGACTGTTGATTAATTTGTTTTATGTGTAGTTGTTGTGTGTTATTGTTGAAGTGACGCTTGTTTCGATAAATCCAAATATTTCATAATGTGTAAGTCAGATAGATTTTGTTGTTCATATTATGAGGGATATTTTGTATCTTGATGAGCATGAGTTATCTTAACCAAGTTGATGGTAGGCATGAGGGTTCAATACTTATAATAAACCATTGCAAACCTTAAATGTTGGCAAATGTGTGTTACTAGTTACTATTATAAAAGCTAAAAATAAATTAGGGATAGAAAAATATATTTATTAGTACGTTAAATGATGTCAAATATTTTCGGACATCTCAAATAATTTCCAGACATCTACAAACAAAAAGGATGTCAAGTAAATTAAAATGTAGTAATCTAACAGAAACTAAATAAGGAACAAAATCCTCTGCAAATGTTTTTTCCCAGCAATCCAGCTCTATAACACTGGTGGATGTTTATCGAAAGCCAATGTGTAGATCTCATCCATACCTTTGTCGGCCTTATTAGCTAAACACAGGTGTAGTATTTGTAAAAATAAAATAAAAAAAGTTTAGTTTGTTCTTATCCGTTTAATACTTGATAATTTAAATTTTTTAAGGTGAAGATCCATCCAGGCAACTTGCTACCTGAGCCTTGACGCATCCAAAAGTGACCTCAGAATTATTAGAACATGGGTTACTAAGTAAAAAATAAAAAGAAAAAAATATTAAATGAGAATTGATCCTTGTTCGTATCTGCAAATAACTCAGCATTTCATTAAGTGTATCATTGTAGAATTCCAACGAAATCGACAGATAATATTACATCAATTCTACGAAATATATACATATATAAAATAACTGGTTTGACGGAGAGACCTTGAGTTCACATTCCCATATTTTGGACAGTAAATCCGTCATGCACGCATAGTCGATGTGTTGTTGGGGTTTTTAAGCATTTAATGATTTATTAATGCTTAAAATAGGGTGAATGAGAAATGGAGGGGAAAATAAAATATTTGAGTTTCCCTCCTTAATTGTCCTACATAGGAAGAGGAAAAGATTTTTGATGGGTATATAAGCAATTGCTCTTCTTCTAGCTAATAAAGAATTGAGAAGAAGGCAAGCTTCGCGCCGTCGTCGTCGTCGTCGCTCGCTCGGCTCGGCTCGGCCTCGGATTCCATTTCAGTTATCCAATATTTAGTTTTTTGTTTTTGTAACAGAAAATTAACTACCCTTCAATTTTCCATCTTTATTATTGAGTAAATAGCCAATTATGTCATGGCATTTATTCTATGAGCGTTTTGAAAAAACAACCATTCTGAAGAGTTGCACCTCTTCAGATTTCAGCCCAACTTTGGCTATAAATACAAGTCCATTCTCTCAGATTTTAAATACTAATTTCTGAGTTCTCCTCCTTCTTTCTGCATACTTTTAACTTCAAAGAAAGCAAGTAAGTGTGATTTGCTACCGAACTTTGAGTTCGCTGAAACACTGGGGTTTGAAGTACCACTACACCAGTGTGTAATTCATTCTATCCTGGGAGGAAATAATCCATAACCTTGGGTACTAGGAGGGGATTAAATTCCTTAAGGAAACACTATGAATTCAGTGGGCTCGAATTGATTTTTTCATTACGTTTACATTTCTGTATATGTTATTTTATTTTCTCTAGAATTGTTTTACAAATACAGATTTATAACAAGCTTAAGGAATTTAAATTTTTCTGTATTTGTGTTATATTAACTATTTCTGGAGTATAAAACCTTTGTGGTTTTGTACTCTATTGGAGATTAAAATCTACGTGATTTTAACGTTGTGTCATTCTTTTACAGAAATGACGAATGACAACGGAAACGAAGTTGTTCCGATGGTAACTGTCAATTCCTCAACAAGCCGAACAACACCGGCAGCATTGGCACCGGCTGAGAAACCCGGAAAATTTTCTGGGCTTGATTTCAAGCGCTGGAAACAAAAGATGTTATTCTACTTGACTACTCTAAGTCTCCAGAAGTTCATCAAGGAAGAAGTTCCTTTGCTGTCAGATGAAACTCCAGAAACTGAACGCTTTCTCGTGATTGAAGCGTGGAAGCATTCAGATTTTTTGTGCAAGAATTATATTCTAAGCGGGCTGGAGGATGCTTTGTATAATGTCTACAGTGGCGTGGAAACATCAAAAGAATTGTGGAGTGCGCTTGAAAAGAAATACAAAACTGAAGATGCGGTTGAAGAAGTTCGTTGCTGCAAAGTTTTTGGACTACAAAAGGTAGATAGCAAGTCTGTTATTACCCAAGTCCAGGAATTTCAAGTGATTATTCACGATCTCCTTGTTGAAGGTATAAGTATAATTAATACTAATATTGGTAGTATTAATTTTTTTATGTTTACTATTAGAATTTTCATTGAAGGTCTTGTCATCAATGAAGCATTCCAAGTAGCAACAGTGATTGAGAAGTTGCCTCCGTTGTGGAAGGACTTCAAAAATTATTTGAAACACAAACGCAAGGAGATGTCCCTTGAAGATCTCATTGTTCGGTGAGAATCGAAGAGGACAATAAAGTTGCTGATAGGAGAGGTCGTGGAAATTCAACAATAATGGGAGCACAATATTGTTGAAGAGAACAAAAAGAGAAAGAAGGCTTCTGGGCCGAAATACAACCCAAGCAAGAAGCGGTTCAGTGGAAACTGCTACAACTGTGGGAAAACCGGACACAAATCTACGGAGTGTCGTGCTCTGAAGAAAGACAAGAAGAAGGGTCAAGCAAACATGGTTGAAAAGCATGATGGTGTTGATGACTTGTGTGCCATGCTTTTCGAATGCAACTTGGTGGGAAATCCGAAAGAGTGGTGGTTTGATTCTGGAATCACTCGCCATGTTTGTGCTATTAGAGAGGCTTTTGCTACTTATGCTCCTATTGGACCCGATGAGACGATTTCTATGGGAAATGCTTCAAAGGCCAAGATTGAAGGATGTGGGAACATATTTCTCAAAATGACTTCTGGCAAAGTGATGACTTTGAACAACGTCCTTCATGTTCCTGAGATTAGAAAGAATTTAGTCTCTACTGGCCTTCTTGTTAAGAATGGTTTTAAATGTGTATTTGTTTCTGACAAGGTTGTAATAAGTAAGAATGAGATGTTTGTAGGAAAAGGTTACCTTACTGAGGGCCTTTTCAAACTTAATGTAATGGTTGTTGAAAGCAATAATAAAATTTCAGCTTCGTCTTACTTACTTGAGTCAAATGAATTATGGCATGTACGTTTGGGTCATGTCAATTATAAAACCTTGCGAAAAATGATTAATTTGGAAGTATTGCCTAAGTTTGAATGCGACAAATCAAAATGTCAAGTATGTGTGGAATCTAAGTTTGTTAAACATCCTTATAAGTCAGTTGAAAGGAATTCAAATCCTTTAGACTTAATTCACACAGATATTTGTGACATGAAGTCAATACCATCTCGCAGTGGAAAGAAGTATTTCATAACTTTTATTAACGATAGTACTCGATATTACTATGTTTACTTACTTAATAGTAAATATGAAGCAATAGACGCATTCAAGCAATACAAAAGTGAAGTTGAAACACAACTTAACAAGAAAATAAAAATGATAAGAAGTGATAGGGGTGATGAATATGAATCTCCTTTTGAAGAAACATGTTTAGAATATGGAATTATTCATCACACAACGCCCCCTTACATGCTCCAATCAAATGGGATTGCGGAAAGAAAGAATCGTACTTTAAAGGAGATGATGAACGCGTTGTTGATAAGTTCTGGTTTGCCACAGAACTTGTGGGGGGAAGCCATTCTTACGGCTAATCGAATATTAAATCGAGTGCCCCATAGCAAAACACAATCCATTCCATATGAAAAATGGAAAGGAAGGAAGCCCAACTTGAATTATTTTAAAGTGTGGGGGTGTTTGGCAAAAGTGCAAGTTCCTAAACCCAAACGGGTAAAAATAGGACCGAAAACCGTTGATTGTGTTTTTATAGGATATGCGACTAATAGTAAAGCATATTGATTTCTGGTTCATAAATCAGAAAATCCCGACATTTATAATAATACGGTTATAGAATCAGATAATGTTGTGTTCTTTGAAAATATATATCCGTATAAAAAGGAATGTGAGTCGATTGGTGAAGGATCTAAATGACCTCGGAAAGAAACAAAAGAAAGTATACTTAATCAGGAGGATCCAAGACGTAGTAAACGTCAAAGAACGTCTACTTCATTTTGACCAGATTTTGTGATTTTCTTATTGAAAAATGAGCCTTAAACATTTAAAGAAGTTGTCTTCTTCGGAATCATTATTTTGGAAAGAGGCAGTCAATAGTGAAATAGAATCCATATTGAACAACCATACATGGGAATTGGTTTATCTTCCTCCTAGAAATAAACCGTTGGGTTCTAAATGGAATTTAAGAGGAAAATTAAAGATGATGGCACTATTGATNTTCTTATTGGAAAATGAGCCTCAAACATTTAAAGAAGCTATGTCTTCTTCGGAATCATTGTTTTGGAAAGAGGCAGTCAATAGTGAAATAGAATCCATATTGAACAACCATACATGGGAATTGGTTGATCTTCCTCCTGGAAATAAACCGTTGGGTTCTAAATGGATCTTTAAGAGGAAAATGAAAGATGATGGCACTATTGACAAGTTTAAGGCAAGACTTGTGGTCAAAGGATATAGACAACGAGAAGGTCTTGACTATTTCGATACATACTCTCCAGTTACAAGAATTACGTCCATAAGAACGTTGGTAGCGTTAGCTGCAGTTTATGGTCTTGAAATTCATCAAATGGATGTTAAGACGGCCTTCTTAAATGGAGAGTTGGAGGAAGAAATTTACATGGAACAACCTGAAGGGTTTGTGGTTCCAGGTAAAGAAAAGAAGGTATGTAGACTTGTTAAGTCCCTTTACGGACTAAAACAAGCACCCAAACAATGGCATGCGAAATTTGACCAAACAATGTTGTCAAATGGTTTTAAAATAAATGAGTGTGATAAATGTGTGTACATTAAAAATGTTCCAAATCACATAGTCATTATTTGCTTATATGTGGATGATATGTTGATAATGAGTAATGACATTGCCAACATAAATGCGACTAAGCGCGTGCTAACTGGCAAGTTTGATACGAAAGACTTGGGAGTTGCTGATTTAATTCTGGGAATTAAGATCCATAAGACTTCTCAAGGTCTGGCATTGTCACAATCTCATTATATTAAGACAGTACTTGAAAAATTCAAGCACTTGGGCTTTAAAGTTGCAAAGACTCCAATTGACATGAATCTTGCATTAGCAAAGAACAAAGGCCAGAGCATATCACAATTGGATTATGCTCGTGTGTTAGGATGTTTAATGTACATCATGAATTGTACACGACCAGATATAGCTTGTGCTATAAGTAAATTGAGTCGATATACGAGCAATCCAGGTCAATCTCATTGGATGGCCATGAAACGAGTTTTGGGGTATTTAGTACATACCCAGGACTTTGCCTTGCACTATAGNTGGATCACCGGATCAACTGATTCCAAGTCCACAAGTGGATATGTATTCACTATTGGTGGAGGAGCGGTATCTTGGAAGTCGTCATAACAAACTTGTATTTCCCCGCTCTACAATGGAGGCTGAGTTCATAGCCTTAGATGAAGTCGGTGAAAAAGTTGAATGGCTCCAGAATTTCTTGGAAGATATTCCATTTTGTCCCAAACCGTTGGCACCGATATGCATACATTGTGATAGTCAAGCGGCAATTGGAATGGCTGGGAGCGTTATGTATAACGATAAATCTCGTCATATACGACGAAGACATAAAACTATTAGGCAATTACTCTCTAAAGGAATTATCACGATTGACTATGTAAAGTCAAGTGATAATGTGT
>ML291323.1:0-61515 GCA_005239495.1 Nicotiana undulata | reverse complement strand
TCTCCCCCACTTAAACAGACGTTCGTCCTCGAACGTACCAAGAACTGCCCCAGAATTATCTGAAATTACTGACCAACACCACGTGCACCTGCCCGTGCTGACACATCCCATTTTAACACATTAACTTGATAAAATCTGAAGATATTCCATTTTTTTCCATATATTAAACTCAGACCCCAGTTCCAACACTTGAAATTCTCTGTCATGCCTGATTCTAATATGTGCGCACCGTATGAACTACCACACGAGGCATCAGAACACAACTGCGTATCCTTGCTGAATCAGCACCATACACCGCATAATCCATCATCTAACCACAATGACGCTCCCTGAACCTTAACAGCCAGAATTTTACGAATTTGATACTCTCAATGCACTTTATAAGATACACACATACATCCTGCTATAATGCTGACGATACCACCACAACGGAGGAAATGTGTAGAAATTCCTAACCAACTGCAGAGTTAACTAAACATTGAAATCCTTTCTCCTGACTAAGATCATCATCTCATTACAACCAATGATGGTGATTGTCCTGTAATATACTTGCATAGTCTTATTACACCGATCCCAGATTTATAAATTTCTTCTTACCCAATATGAACTGCTAAGACAACCAATCACCTCAAACACGGCCATTAGCCTCACACGATGCCACAATGCGCCAATAGGCCACAATTCGAACACAACACATAAAGAAATGACTCCGGAAGGGACTACTCAACTTACGCAACTAATATGAACTTTCCTTAGAATATTATGAAGTAAAACACAAGAAAATAATTACAGGAGCCTTGCTATGTATCACACTGTTCCGATCCAAATAACATACCCATGGCGGTGTGCCACCCGATCCCATCATAAGGCTTACCTAAGGAAATATACACGGAGCTGAATTACTCACTATTACAAATCACTGAATATCGGTCAGAAGCACGCTAAGTGCATAATACCATTCTGGGGAGACTGATAGAGCCATATACTACAAAACACCAGCACGACTGAGGTGCGATATATAATCTGGATCTCAAGAGCCATCCTGCTCACATAACCTCATCACTACGCGGAACCTCAACACATAAGAAATTATCAAGTCGTTTCACAACTCACACGGCACAATCACAATATCACATAAATTTGACGAAGACGGGACAACACTTGATATCCCAATACCCCTCCTTGAGGAGCGCCATACTGAAATAAACACATCTGACTCGCATGAAGCCCATAATTTGTTTAAATCCATTCATTCACTTCAAGTCGATTCTGCTCGCACTGAACTAGGCTGATAGCCTTACCTGGGTCCATAATACCACAATTCCTCTCATAATACACAAGAATAACAATCATAGCCGGGACAAATACCCCACAATCCACCATCAACTGAACCAAACGCCTTCCAGGCATAAATTCTCAATTAAGCAATATTGCATTTCCTTATACTTGGTCCAAATCTTCAATCAATCAGGTGACTACGAGTCACACTTACATAATCTTCCCGTGGTCATGCTCTCACGGCCTTCCACACAAGGCAACAAGTCTGCACATCCTTACTCCTGATCCCACAAATGCTGCAAGACAAATCAAGAACCCATAACCAGGATACAAAGCCTCTTTCCTCAAACACCAATCTCAGGTGACACAGAAGACAATACCAACTTACTCTAAACATTCAAATACTTTGCCCTTGCTCCTCCGAGCTCATGACATCCTTGTTAAAGCCGCACACCAATCTCAATTCTTACTTCCAGTTACATACCGCTTTTTGCACATAACATGCCAATATGATATGGCGCAAAATTCCATCATAACCCCTGAACCATTATTAGGGTGAACACTTCATTACCTAGGAACCCTTTTTACTGACTTCAATTCATGAGAACCATAACAACTCACAAGTGAGCTCTCACAATCACAATACATGCAATTCCTTAAGCAGAGGTCTGAACCATCATAACACCTCCGAGACCCGCCTACACCTGACAGTCCATAGCACTTGAATGCTTCCAACTGAAGTCTATTATGACGGCCGACAAGCCCAGCACACATTTGCACAAACCATACACATACTCCATCACGCCGAAGAAACTGATCACTGTCGTACTTGTGCAATTTCAACCATGGATAACCAACCTATCTTCTTTTAATCATCTTTAATTTCCTCAAAGGTAATAGTAACTTCCTTCAACTCATAGCAGCTCAACCCTCACTCATCCCGAGTGACCTTGATTCACGAGACCATGCTGCCTAAATTCCGCAACCCGTCTCAAAACCTCTTGATAATCTTTCTACAACCCGGATTCTATTTCCCTCACTCTTCTGATACTCTTCAGCGTGTTGAAATAACATAGACCACTCCAACCCTCATCCTTCCTCTTAGAGATTATATTGCAGAAGCTCGATTCTTAATTATACTGTTGCCTGAAACCCTTAAACACCGCATTCTCTAACTTTTGAATTCATTAGGACCACCACTGAGAGTCACCTACTCTGACTTGCCCCGATTACAATCAACTCCAAGGATCTCCTAGCACATGAACACCCTTTCAGCGAAGCACGTGACTGAGTCGCTACCCTTACAACTTGCTTATGCCTTAAGCACGAATTCTTAATTTTTCCCAAAGCCTAGCCGTGGTCCAATAAGACAAACTTCGCACACATTTATCGAATGCCATGCTCAATTACCGCTTTACTCCTTTCCCTTAGCTGTAACAACTTACCAATATGCCGACAATCTGCAACTCCATGAGGACACAACCCCCACAACCCAACTGCAGGTGGTGGGACTCCCTCACTTTGGTTAACCTTATTCCTTTAAGCACTACCCAACTTCCTTTCCTTACGCCTGGCCTTTTTGAAATGGAACCACCACCTATCACTTTTCACATATCTTCCTTCATCGTGTGCTTCTCAATTGCGTCCTCAATTCAACGTCCTTCTCTGTAGCTCTTTGAGCCAGCAGATCACCACAACTTCGAACTCTCCGAAGATCATCTTTCTCGAGTTGCCTTCATTAGAGGTAACTGTTCAATTCTGAACCACTACACACCACGATCTCTGACAACCGCTTCTTCAGCACCGCTTCACAGCACTCTAACCCCATGCAACCGAAGAGCTATAACACCGGCGAATTTAACATATCCTATTCGATCAAACAACGATACCACAACACAGGTGAATACTCCACCTTGCTCGATAGCACCAAGCTTACTACTTTATCAATCCGAACCGGACCGTTCATAGTCCAAGTGCCTTTCCTCCGCCGGAACTAAAATACTGAAATCTCGAAACCACGCCCTGAGAAGACCTCCCTTCAAGTCATTCATTGCCCCTACATATGGGCAAGCATCCTACCATCCTATCAACACCGCGCGATATCCAATCGTAAGCATCATAACAACCTGATCATAGCCTCAAAGTCCTCATAAACATAATTACTGAGCTGAAACAACATATTATTCTCCTGCAGGGCAACAACAACAGCCCCAAAGCCCCAACCAACTGCACATGGAAAACATCTCGCACAATATCCGTAGCACCATTTCAATTCCTCAAATCCTCGAATCATAGCAAGAGCTTCGCGACGTATAAGATTGAGTAGGAAGAAACATAGGCATTAGCCTTAATGGAATCAAATCGCACGATGAGGAATAAAGAAGGGAAGTACTCCTACATCCCTATAGCCTCTCAAAGATAAGTATAGACGTATCAGTACTGATCCGCAAGACTCTACTAGACTTGCTCATAACTCGTGAAACCTAAGGGAACCTAGTGCTCTGATACCACGTTGTCACGACCCAAATCCTATGGGTTGTGATGGCGCCGGACACCACTGTCGGCAAGCCAATTCCTTAATTCGTACAAATACCTTCCTGTTTAAAAATTTCGAAATCGTTGCCTTTATTGCATTTCACAATCAAATAAATAAACTGTTGTAGATTTAAATACGACGGAAGGTGCCTTTAATTCAATAAAACAAGACTCAACACATCCCCAGAACCCGGTGACAAAAGTACATGAACAGTTTCTAAGAATTTATTCAATTATACAACTATTGTCCGAGGAATAAATGGGACAAAGGGAACAAAGATACAAGTAAAGATATGGAAAGAAGGAAACTCTGTCAACTGCGGAACGCCTCCGGATGAATGCAGCCCAAGTAAGTCTCTGAATCAACTTCTGAACTATGAAGGTACCTGTGCAACAAAATGCACAGAAAGTGTAGCATGAGTATATATACATATATGTACCCAGTAAGTATCCCGTCTAAACTCGAAGAAGTAGTGACGAGAGGTCGACTAGATACTCATTAAGGTCCAGCAACCTAATATAAAATTAGATATGGCTAAAGCAATAGGCATGCGAAGCAGTAAACAGCAAGTTCATAAATACATAAAGTAATACGAGTAAGAACCCCAAGTACCTATTTCTCTTATTAAACAATATCTTCCAATCCAGTATTATGTGATCCAGACTCAAGTGTACATATACCGACACGGACAAGACAACCGGCCGGAGTCATAAGGTAGGTCATAAGGACTGAGGTCATAAGCTTCCCACGATCGCGAATCATACCTGCGACTAGTGTGCTAACTCGATAGTAATAAGCTCCCCACGATCGCGCATCATGCCTGCGACTCGTGTGCTGACTCGATAGTAATAAGCTCCCCACGATCGCGCATCATGCCTGCGACTCGTGTGCTGACTCGATAATCAATATGTATAAGCTGATCCACGATCGCGCATCCAGTCCACGACTCGTGTGCTGACTCAATAATAATAGTATTCATATATAGGTACCTACGGGTACCGACTCAACCATGAACTCAACAGGATTGTGTCAATATCATATCACTGATAGCCAATTAGGATTTACATCATCATATTTCACCTCTTTCATGTCATTTCAACAATAAACACAATTTATAATACATACCAATGGTCTAAATAAGGCACATAATGGCATGCTCGTGAGTCCTACGGCTACCCCACATAGCAATATAGTCGCCACGTACGGACTCTCGTCACGTGGTAAGTACGCGGCCCCCACAACATGTACACATAGCAAAAAAAGGAACCTATGGGGACATTTCCCCCTTACAAGTTTGGAAAGGAGACTCACCTCGACGAAATCACCCCTCGGATCAAGGATGCGCCCGAATCTCCGAAATCTACTCTCGACGGCTCGCAACTAGCCAAATATAGAATAATCGAATCATTTTAGGTTCAAAGAAGGAGAATTATCAAGGAAATCCCAAAATTAGGTGTTCTTGAAGAAACTTGGAATTTCGACCCCGGGCCCACTCGTTCGGATTTCGAAAATTCTTGAAGGATTAAATTACCCGAAGCTTTACTAATTAAATTATACAATTTACTTCAAAAATTCATGCTCAAATCGTGGCAAAAGATCACATTTTCCAAATTCTAGGTTTCTTAGCAAATTCCCACATTTTCCCCCAATTTTCATATCAAATCTATGTAATAAATCTTGTATTTAACTTGAAAATAAGTAGAAACAACTTACCTTTGATGCTTGATGAAATCCCCCTTGAAATGCTCTCCAAAATCATCCAAGCCAAATGAAAGAAATCAAGAAAATGCGCCAAATTCGTGTTTAAAGAATCTGCCCATGCTTCACCGGGTTGTACCTTGCACTTGTGTTGTACAGGTTGTACATCCTATTAAAACTTTTCCTTGTTGGATACCTTCTGTTAAACCATCCATTACTTCTTGTAGAAATATCCAAATAACAAACAGTTTAAAGATTTAAAAACTAGACTCGAAGATCTTTAATTTGATAGGTTGTACACCATATACCTCCTTATATATCCCTAGATATGAGCTTCTAAAGTCAGCTCCAGGCATCAGAAACTTTTTTTTTGCGAAAACTGCTCCACCAGTCTTCTTTAATCGGTCATAACTTTTTGCAAAAAACTCCAAATGACAAATGACTTAATGTTCTGAAAACTAGACTTCAAGAGATACAAATTTTATGTTTTGCAAATTTTCTGATTCCTTATAGATTCTTATATATACGCTTCCAAAGTTAGCTCCTCGACGCACAATTTGCTGTCCAAAAATGCACCAGAAAATTTCTGCAATTTTTTTCCTTCTTTTTCGTCCGAAATTCATTCCGTTAACCTTCAGAAATCCACCCGAGGCCCTCGGAACCTTAACCAATTATACCAACATGTCCCAAAACATGATACGAACTCGCTCGAGGCCTCAAATCACATCAAACAACGTCGAAATCATGAATCGCTCTCCAATCCAAATCTTTAAAAACTTAGAATTTCAAACTTCTACATCCGACGCCGAAACCTATCAAATCACGTCTGATTGATCCCAAATTTTGCACACAAGTCATATTCGACATTACGGACCTGCTCCAACTTTTGGAACTGGAATCCGACCCCGATATCAAAAAGTCAAACTCTCGGTCAAACTTCTCAAAAACCTTCAAATTTCTATCTTTAGCCAAATGACTTCAAAATGACCTCCGGAGATCCGAATTCACTTCCGATCGCGCTCCCAACTCCAGAATCACAATACGGAGCTATTCCCAGACTCGAAATCCCAAACAGACATCAATTTCATTGAAATGCGCTTCAAGCCAAACTTAGGAAATTTCTTCAAAAATGCGGACTTCCACAATATACACTGAAACGCTCTCGAGTTATCCAAATCTTGATCCGGACATACGCGCAAGTCCTAAATCACCATACGAATCTGCTGGAACCTTCGGATCCTGATTCCGAGGTCGTTTACTCAAAATTCCAGTCTTACTCAATTTCTTCAACTTAAGGCTTCTAAAATGAGAATTTTCCTTTCAATTTAATTCCGAACCTCTTGAATTTCAACTCTGACCATACATACAAGTCACAATACCCGAAATGAAGCTGTTCATGACTCCTAACTACTGAATGACGTGTTGGATCTCAAAACGACCAGTCCGGTCGTTACAAACTTAGTTAATGACAACCTTCTAAAAGATAACTTGTTTAACTAGGTTAACCTAGGTTGATAGTCTCTTAAATAATTAACTAAGTCTTAAAATATGTCCAAGATAATTAGTTAACTAAAACAAATCAATTAACCTAGGCTTAATAATTAGTTAAGTCTCTGATTTTAGTAATTAATTAGACTGAATCAGTTAACCTAGGTTAACTAGATTGACTTAATCAATTAATCTTTTACTAGTTAATTCAACCCTGGTTAAGAACAAATAATAGTAAACTAAAGAACATAACTAGGGTTAATCAACTAGAGTTAATAATAACCCAAGTGAGTAACCCTGATTACCCAATGGTAAATTCAGGGATTCCAAGGGGTACAATAGGTAATGTAGACTTAGGAAATCAGAATTTTAAGGGTAAAATGGTCTTTTAATGGGTAAGAAGGTTCTAGAATAGGGGCAGTTGTCCCAAAGATAAGGTTGACAACTGCCCTTTGTACTATTTTCAGCTTTTGGATTAGGAATATTCCAAGGGATATCCCATTCCCAAACATAGACCAAGAGAGGACTTTTTTCTTGGACACTCTGGAAAACAAAACACTCTCTTCTAGCTGCTGAAACATTTTGAAAAATACAGAAATACCTTCAATTCGAAAACAAAAAGTTTCAAAAAAAAGTATTATTAAAAAATAAAATCAGATTTCTTTTTTAAAACAAGCTCAAAAATAAATGGCCTAGTTCAGCTTCTATCTTCTCTCTTTGGATTCTGATTTCTGGAGGTTTTCTTCAAGCATTCATACTCAAGATTTCTGGGTTAATTCTTGCTAGGCTGCTTGGTCATTTCCTTGGTTTTCTCTTTTGCTGCTGCTGAATCCTCTTTCTTCTTGCTGATTGTGGTCCATACTTGACCTTTATTTGGTCAAGTCTTTTTGCTATTTTTCTCTCTAAAGGTATGTAACAATGAACTTTAGATAGAGTTATTGAATCCAGAATTTGTATTAAAATTGCTAGTTCATGTTGTGTTTTCTTTAAGGTTGTATGAATCTGAATCTTCTTCTCCTCCATTCTTGTTATAAAACTGAATGTGAGGTTACTATTATCGGAATGCATGTATGCAACTCCTGGAATCAGCTTGGTTATTTGCTAAGTACTGTTAATACATTTAGTATTTGGTAGTTAGATGTTAATTCCATATGTGTTTAGCATGTTAGAGTAATTCGCACTAGGGTAGATGAGTTTGATTCCTTAATAATCAAACTCGCCCCATGATGAGTGCAAAAATGTTAGTATGTTGGCTGAAGTTTACCCTTCAAAAAGGGTATAAAGTATGTAGTTAAGAAGGGAATTATAGTGAGAATCTGAACCCTTGGATGGTCAGATTCATCCTCTAAAAATGTCTAGATAAGCAAAGTTCCTATAGAGTTTAGAATTATGTTAGTATTAGCACTTGGGTAGATGAATATGACTCTTTGATAGTCAAATTCACCCCCCAGGTAGTGCATAAACAGTAGCCTAGGGTGTTGAAAATCACCCTTTACGGATATAAAGTGGATAATCAAAGGCTCCTTAGAGGAAAGAATCTGAATCCTTTATTATGATCAGATTTATCCTCTTAAAATGCCTAAATAACCAAGTTAAGGAATTAATGTGGACTGAAAGTCCAAAGTATGAAAATGGCATTCCGGAGTTGAGTTGATCCTTTTATGATCATATTCACACTGAGAAAGTGCATAAATATTTCTGCCAGATAGTATGGTTTAAACACACGCAATAGCAGGATTAAAACTGACCTCTTCATGGTCAGTTTGGTTTTGGTAGTTGCACAACACCTAAATTATATTGGAGTGTTCTACAGATTACAAGGAAAAAGCTCCTCAAGGGAGTTTCGAGTCAGCAAATTAGTTAGAATCTTATTTTTAGTTTCTTTTATTCTGGAAAGTGTATAGCTGCAGTTAAGTTATAATCCCCTGTATTTCTTTAGCTTTCATTGTAATGTAATTTAGGACTGGATTGTACGCTTAATTTCAATTTTATTCATGTTCCTAAAATTTCGAGTTTACATTTTTTGTCTGCTCTGCAAATGATATTAGACAAAAGAACGTATGTAAAATCTGTATAAACACCCCGTTTGGATTTTGGGAAAAATGGTTATTTCAAATTCAGTAGAGTTTCGACATGAATAGAATCAGTAGACTATCTTCATTTTATCTTGCGTCTCATAAATCTGAGAAAATTAATGTATACATACGTGTGAACTTTAATCCTTTAGAAACATGAGATTAGGCTGTTTAGAATTGGTAAGGATTATTGTTTCAAAATTAATAAAACTGCCTGTGGTATGATCTTTGTCAGAAATCATAAAATTCTGGAAGAAGTAGAGTGATTTCATCTTGCCCATTCGTATAAGAATTAACAAGTAACATATTTAGATATCTGAATTTCATAACTGTATATATCTGAAACGAATGAGAGACATTTTGATCCCCATATTTGCCATCGTTGGCTAAAAACAAAATCGTTTTCAGAACTAGTAGTCCTATTACAAAGGGAGTTAGCTTAGGATGGCCTAATGTGATAGAACGGGGCTAAATGAGTCCATAGCCCATAAGACGCTGTCTTTAGACTAATGTACACATTTTTTAGATGATATTCTAGGTAAGATGATACTATTAGTTCGAAATTTGATAAAAATCGATTGTTACCTCAAAATTACCATAATATACACTCGGGTGCGACAACTCATGTCCGCGTCTTCAACTTCAAATCATAATAAAATCACGTGTTGCAATTACGGGTGCATTTTATGTGGCGTAATTGTAACATGTACAAAAGCAGACAAGTGCACGTCTTCGTGATCTGTTTTACAAGATAAATCCATAAATGTCAAAGCGGTTAAGAATAAAAGGCTAAGCACACAATAGGCTAAAACACGTAAACAATCAGATAATTTATGCCAAATATTAATAGTTAAGCGACCGTGCTAGAACCACGGAACTCGGGAATGCCTAACACCTTCTCCCGGGTTAATAGAATTCCTTACTCGGATTTCTGATCGCAGACAAATCAAAATAGAGTCAAATCTTCCTCGGTTTGGGATTTTCAAAATAAAACGGTGTCCCGGAGCATCGTCAAAAATCCGGGTGGCGACTCTGAAATAATAATAAATCCCAAAAACCGAATTATATCACTTTAATTGGAAAAACTCCTTTATTACCCTTCATTAATCTCGGGTAGTGGAAAAGGAGGTGTGACAATCTTCCACATATGTTGCATGAGGCTCATTATGTATCAAGGCTAAGGTTAGCTTCCTTATTTCTTTGGCCATGGCATCAAGATGTACCTGCACAGATGTTTTAGCATCAACCTGGTGAACACCAGTTGATCTTCTTCTTTCAGCAATTTCAAAGGGCCACTGATTTGCATCTTCAGAAAATTCATCAAGAATAGTGACTATCTCATATGGAGTCTTTTTCATCAATGAGCCTCCAGCTGCATTACTCAATGTTCTCCTGGAGGTCGGTGTCAATCCATCCCAGTAGTCCTGGAGTTGCATCCAGAAATCAATTTTGCTATGTTGACACTTTCGCACTATCTCCTTAAACCTCTCCCAAGCTTCAAACATAGTTTCAATCTCTTTCTGGTAGAAGTTTATGTATTTCTCTTCTTAACTTGCCCGTTTTAGCTAAGGAGAATTATTTAGCAAGAAATTTTCTGGTCATCTCCTCCCATGTCCTAATTCATCCCTAGGGCAAGCTTCGAAGCCAGTTATTTGCGTCATTTTTAAGGGTGAAGGGGAATGTCCATAGATAAACTGCACCTTGTGACACAACATTATATTGAAAGGTGTTCATTATCTCCTCGAAGTCCTTTAGATGATTGTTTGGATATTCGTTCATCTTTCCTCTGAAGACACAGCTGTTTTGGAGGGTTTGGAGCAACCCTTGCTTTAACTCAAAAGTATTGGCTGCAATTGGAGTTGGTCTCACACTTGATAAGACTTTGTTGTATACCGGTCAAGCGTAATCACCAAGTGGTCTCCCAGCACCAGGAGCTATGTTTCCAAACTTGTATGCACCCAACGGTTGATTCTAAGCCATTCTTTGAGCCATCTCTTCTTCGTAAGCAATTTGTGCATCTCTCAGTGATTCTTCTTAAGCATCCCTTGCAGTTTTCTCTCTGAGTTGGGCTTCCTCTCTCGCAGCCAAATCAACATTATCATTATCTCCCGCCATCTTTTCTTTGGTTGAGGAGTCCCCAACCGTCTCGATATTCTCTAGGAGATTTCATTCCTTCCTCAACTGTCACAGTTGTTTCTCGATTTTTGGTTCCTATGGTAGCAATTCCTTCCTAGAATATCGAGTCATGCACCACTCTAACTTGTAGGCTACGCACAATCAAAGAACACCCAAACGTAAAAAGCGAAAACTAAAATTAAAATAAAAAATTCATGAATTAGCACTACAAACTATTTCAAACACTATTGATTGCCAATGCCCGGCAACAGCGCTATTATTTGACGAGTGCAAAAAACACACTTAAATATGCTCTCTAGTCGAATATAGTAAAATATAATATCGTATCCACAGGGATTGGAGATAAACAGTATTTTCCTTGTTTATAGCTTGACTGTTATCCAAGATAATCACCAATTGAGATTTATGTGATTTAAAACTAAAATAAGCTAATTGTCTAAACTATTGACTAATGACAATCAACGCAAGTATTAAGCAAAGAAGATATCAATTGAGTGTCACGCCCCAAAATCCATGAGGTCGTGATGGCGCCGGACACCACTGTCGGGCAAGCCGATCATTAATTAATAGAAGTGAAATTTCCTGTTTTAGCACTTTCGAAATCATTACTTTTCATTTTTATACATAACATCTATATAGAAATCCATTTCGTAGGAAAAGGAACAATTCATTTATGTAAAAACACAACCCGAATACATATATCCCAGAACCCGGTGTCACAAGTGCATGAGCAGATTCTAAGAGTTTATACAATTACTACAAAGCTTGTCTGAAATACAGATTGGACAAGTAATTTAGAAATAAAAATACAGTACATAGAGGGTGACTCTGTCGGCTGCGGGTCGTCCCTGAGTAATGCAGCTCGCCTAAGTCTCCAAGTCATCCACATTGCTATGATAGTACCTGTGCAACAAAAATGCACAACAAGTGTAGTATGAGTATGAAAAGAACGTGTACTCAGTAAGTATCCCGCCTAACCTCAGAGAGGTAGTGACGAGTGGTCGACTTGACACTTGCTATAAGTCAGTCTAGTATAATTTCAGTGAGACACTAAGCATGGATATCATAGACATATTTAACAATGACCAGGGAATAAGAAATATCAATTTGAATCATATTTAGCACCTTAAACTTTCGTCCTTTCAGTTTGGCAATTAAATAATAATCAGGAGTAAGAAGAATAGACTTACTTCACATTCTTACATATCAATTCTTATTATTTTTGAATGGAAAGTTCATAACTCTTTATACGAATAAACAAGTATAAATCATAGGAAGTATGTAGCATTTATCATATGCAAACAACTGCCGAGGGTCGAACGGCGCGGACCAACAATAATAAAATGTGCACTGTCGAGGGTCAAACGGCTCGAACCATAGATGCATCTATTCACCCCGCTCGCGAATCGATCATGCGATGCGGTTATACATATAAATAAATACGGCTAGCCTGCTCGCGAATCATAACTGCGACTCAGGTGCTCATATGTACACGTATTCACACAATAGATTCATATTTCATCAGGAAGACAACTTCTCAAATTCAAGTGATAAAATTCTCTTTAGGTGAACATGAAGATATAGTTTAAAACATTTCTGGAAAATCTTTTGCCAAGTTTTAATGGTTCCTCAGGAACACAATCATACAAGGAAGATTCCATTTTTCTTTTAAAATGATTGAGGAAAGTAAGTTCAGGTTCTTTCAAATATTCAATTCCTAACTTGGTAATATCACCAGACAAATATCTTTTATAGGATCACAAGTATAACAATTAAGGCATGCTAGTGGGTCCTAGAGTACCCGGACATGGTATAACTGTAGCTACGCACGGACTCCCGTCACCTCGCGCGTACGTAGCCCCCGCAAGTAATTTCATATATTTATTTAGTTCACCTAGGGGGACAATTCCCCCTCACAAAGTTAGAAAGGAGACTTACCTCGCTCCGAAATTCCATAAACGGCCTCCAAGCCCTTCCGACGACTCGAATCGTTGCAAAATGCTCCGGAACTAGCCAAATCATCCGCATGTGCGGAATCACTGAAGGCTTTTATGCTTTTTCCACCAATTTGTGCTCAATTCTACTTCAATTCAATGCCAATCAATTCATGGCATCATTTCCCTGAAATTCAAACAATACACACTATAAACGACCTCATGTTATGATTAAAGGATGCAAAATCTAACGAAAAGAGGCTAAAATGAGTGGTAAAATCACCACTCATCATCCGTGCAACATGTGAGTTGTCCGTGCAATTGTGATTTGATAATATGGGCACAAGGTGTTGTGTGGTTATGTTTTCGTGATTTGGAATTTGAGATTCGTGATTTTGAGGTATGGTGCCTCGGGATAATTCTTGTTTTAACTTTGTGATAAGACGGTTAATTATCTAGTTGCCATTGTTTTTCCTTAATTGGTTCTACTGGTACTTTAATTGTTTTATGTTTACTTCGCATCCCCTTCGATAGTTCTAGGGTATGAGTATCTCCGTATGATCTATTATAACTTGTGTGTATCATTGGTTTTGGTTTCGGGAGATTCGGAATTTATTTGGGAGAATGATCCTCATTTAAAAAGCTTTAAGTTAGAAGAGTTGACCAAGTTTGACTTTTGTGTAATAGACCTCGGTTCGTAGTTTTGATGGTTCTGATAGGTCCAGATGGTGATTTTAGACTTGGACATATGCCTGGATTTGCATTTGGATGTATCTAGAAGGTTTCAGTACTATTTGGCAAAAGGTCGAAATTTGAAGGTTTGGAATGTTCATAAGTTTGACCGGGCGTTGAATTTGATGATACCGGGTTTTGATGGTGATTCTGGGAGTTAGAATAGATTCATTATGTCATTTGGGACTTGAATGCAAAATTTGAAGTCATTCTGAGTTGACTTGATATGGTTCGGCACGAGTTTTTGAAGTTGAAAGTTCATAAAGTTTGATTTGAGGTGCGATTCGTGGTTTTGATGTTGTTATATGAGATTTGATGCCTGAAGTAGGTCCGTGTTATATTTAGGGACAAGTTGGAATATTCTAACGGGGTCCCGAGGGGCTCGGGTGTATTTCACAGTGGTTTCGGATCATTTATCTTATATTGCCAATGTTGGTTATTTTTAATGTATGCAGTGAATCACGTTCGCATGGGTGTCATCGCAGTTGCGAATAAGGATTTGGGATAGGTTGTTTTATCTCTTCGCGTTCGCGAGTGTTATGTCGCATTCGCGGAGTATGTAAGACTTGAGCTTCGCGTTCTCATTGTGAGGTCGCATTCAGGATGATGAGCTTGTAATGACCCGACCGGTCATTTTGCGTATTAGGATCCCGTTCCCTTAAATGAAACCTTCAATAGAGGCTATTCGTGCTTTATGACTCGCGGGGACGGGTGGTTCAGGATTCGGGAATGGTTTGAGTGCTTTAGGAACACTTGGTTCCTTAAGGTTGGCCTATTTGGCCAAGTTTGACTTCGGTCAACATTTTGAGCAAACGACCTCGGAATCGAGTTCTGAAAGCTCCAGTAGCTCCGTATGATGCTTTCGGACTTGGGTGTATGTTCGTCTCGGGTTTTCGATGAACCGGGAGCATTTCGGCGCCCGAAATGGAAATCAGGATTTCCTTAAGTTTGAAAATTGGATTGGAACGTGATTTTATGCTATCAAGGTCCGAACGGAATTCCGAGACGGGGAATAGCTCCGATATGTCATTTATGACTTGTCTTCAAAATTTGAAGTCATTCCGAGTTGTATAGGTCGGTTCTGCGCATCGTTATGGAAATCTAGAGTTTGAAAGTCTTAAGTTATGAATTCAGGGGTTTTGGAATGTGATTATGAGTTTTAGCGTTGTTTTGAGTGTTCCGTGGGCTCGAGCAAGTCCGTATAATGATTTGGGACTTGTTGGTATATTTGGACGAGGGCTCGGGTGGGCCCAGGTGCCTCACGGACCCCGCACGAGGCCAAAACCAGCTAAAAACACTGTTGGTGCAGTTGTAGCTGGTGTGACCGCAAGTGCGGTTGCCCAGCCCCAACTAGACTGGAGGCGCGATCGTGGGTCAGCTTATATATTATCATTATCGAGTCAGCACACGAGTCGCAGGTCTGGAGGTCGGTACTCCTGATTATCAGGCTGGTGCTATGTACTGACTTGCGCTGATTAGACTTCACGGTGAGCTGCTCTTCCTGGCGGTCCTTGGCAGCACCCTGAAGTTTCCTTTTGTCATTTTCCCGTCTATTTCATTCAGACTGTGGACTTGTATATATATTATTCTTGTATACTCAGATAGTTTCCCGTGATACTAGTTCCTGGCACACACGTAGTGCATATTTTGGGTTTTGGGCTGTATATTCATACATATGCTTTATTTTGGCCATGTATTGTTATGATTTTATTTTTATATCAAGCTATCATCATGTTTAATTGTCTTAAACTGGTAAATATTGACTTATCTAATCGAATGGGAAGGGTGATACCTAGTGTAATTCATATTGTCTTGCCTAACTGGGCGCCATCGCGACCTACACTAGGATTTGGGTCGTGACAAGGTGGTATCAGAGCCTTAGGTTCACGTAGTCTCACGAGTCACGGGCAGACCCAGTAGAGTCTTGCGGATCGGTACGGAGACGTCTGTACTTATCTTCAGGAGGCTATAGGGTGTTAAGAAACTCCTCTTTGTTCATATCCTATCGTGCAACCGATGATGTACTCAAATTTGATCTTCTACTCTCTCACAGATGGTGAGGACGCGTGCTTCTCATGTTCCTGATCCGGGAGAGGCTGCTACCCCCGCCGCTCGAGGCCGTGGTAGGGGAAGGGGTAGGGCACCTGCTCGAGACAGGGGACGAGGGCGTCCCAGAGTCGTACCAGTTGCACCACTTGAGGATCCTATTATCGAGGAGCGGTATGAGTTGCCTTCCGTTTCTCCTGCTCTAGTGGACTTTATGACGGCGCCAGGCTTCCAGGAGGTCATGGGCCGCATGTTGAGATTCATGGACACCATGTCCCAGGCAGGCGTACTTCCAGCAGATCCTGTCACTTCCCAGGCCGGAGGGGGAGTTCAGACCCCTACCGCTCAGGCCACCGGACAGGCAGCAGCACATCACACTCCGGGTACACCGCCCGTGGGTGGAGTTCAACCTATAGTGGCACAGCCAGATCCCAGGACAGTTGCAGAGGGAGGCCAGCAGAAGATTCTAGATAGATGGACCCGGCTTCGCCCTCCAGTCTTCGGGGGTGAGCGGGGCGAGGATGCCCAGGATGTCTGTTACGACCAAACACACACGCAAGTACACGTGGTCGTCAAGTAATAAAGTAGTGAGTAGAGTATCGTCCCACGAAGACTTATGATTAACTTTTGACAAAATCAACTCAATTATCTTATCAGTTCAAGAAATTTAACACAAGAGATATGATGAATTAATTTGCTACCTAAGAATACCAAGTAATTAATTAACTAAAAATCAACAAAAACGAATAGCAATTTCGATTAACAATTAATAGGAGGGAATATTCCAGGGTCACGGGCTACTTAACACTCGAGTTATGTTCTTAGCTTAAAATAACTAGTTGAATTATCTGGAGTGTTGATCGACAGGTTTTATATTACTTATAAGAATCTTTCGAGTTCTTACTCGCCTATTCAAGTTAACTTAATGCTTATATGTCTATAGAATCAAGATTAACAAGAACGCAATTGCACCTCCTGTATTTCAACCAAGCAAGGCAATTAGGTATATATCTATCCTAATTGCGAATCCGTTCCCCGATGCCCGGGTTCAAGAACTTACTCTATTTAATTCTATATGCAATCTAGAGTTCCCACTTTCGAGTTCAACTCTAGATTCGTGGATGGTCTTTCACTGTTAGCTACTCAGTAAAATAATTAAGAACAGAATTAAATAAACAACCCAATATGATACAGCTAACTTTGTCACTTTAAGCCTTGAAAATAACATTCTTGTTTTGCCCGTGACCCTAGAATAATAGGGTTCTTAGCCACGCATGTTCAAACAATCTCCAAACATTATTTCGACATACAATCAAGAATTACTGGAAAGGATATGGAAGAATTGATTGAATCCCTTCTCCCAAGTGTTGTTTTCCCAATTTTGCTGCTCCCCAAAAACTGAACTCCCTTTCTTGGGCGGACTTCTTACGCTTATATAGGGTTTGGGGCTTAAAATCTCGTGTTTGCAAATAAAGTCCCTGAGGTTTGCGTGTTTTGCCGTGGTCGCGCCAGGACCGCGGCAGGCTAAGTTCTCTAAATCTGGGTAATCAACCGCGGTCGACTGCGGCCGCGGTGGCCTGCCTTCAGGTCTTAATTTCTTTCGATTTTTTGTGCACTTCTTGGGTGTTATGTGATTGGCCTCCTATTTCCATGATTTGATTCCAAATTTTCTCCAAATGACTCCTTTTTGTGAGATATAACTTATAATGCATGAAAACACTAATCAGAGCATTTTGTTATCAATATTTACATTAAAAGCAATACAAAATGTGGTTCATTAGGGGCCCAATTATAGTATAATTCACCTATTATCAATTTCATTGACAGGTGCAGGGACAGACTGCACAATATGAGGATATTGGAGTCACACGGGGTAGACTTCACTACATTTCAGCTTGAGGGTCGAGCTCGCCGCTAGTGGCAGTCATATGTTCTTAGCAGGCCAGCGGATTCTTCTTCTATCACGTGGAGCCAGTTTACTCAGCTATTTCTAGATAGATACCTTCCGCCGTCTGAGAGGGAGGAGCTTCGGGGTCAGTTTGAGCGGTTAGAGCAGGGGCAGATGTCCGTGACGGATTATGAGGCGAGGTTTTCATAGTTATCCCGCCATGCTCTCATGATATTTCCCACTGATGCCGAGAGGGTGCGGCGGTTCGTGGCAAGCTTATATCCAGGTATCAGGACCTCTATGTCCAGAGAGGTAGAGATGGGTACCCCGTACCAGCTTGTAGTCGAGATAGCTCGACGGATTGAGGGTTACCGACTAAGGAGTAGGGAGAAGGGTCTGCAGGGTCAGCAGGACAAGAGGGCCAGATTCTCAGGTGACATCAGGGGCGCTCCAGCTAGGGGCAGGGGTTAGTTCGGAGGCGGTCAGTTTAGTAGGCCTTCATATACGGCACCTCCGCTACCTCCCAGGGGTGTTCCAGCGAGACCTCAGTTCAACGCCATGCCAGAGCGCTCCTACCGTCCTCCAGCCATCCACAGTTCATCCAGTGGTTACTCCAGCCGTTAGAGATCCTCGGGTTCCTATTTTAGTGATGTGTCAAGTGATTCTCATCGCACTCCGGCAATTCGGGACTCTTACTCCACAGGACAACAGGATATGTCACATTTGAGATGCTACGTGTGTGGTGACTTAGGCCACGTGAGGAGGGATTTCCCCCACTATCGGGGCAAGGTCGTGCAGCAGAGTCACCAGCCTATGATTTCAGCACCAGCAGTTCGACCACCTAGGGTGGGGGTCAGGTTGGCAGGGGCCGTCCTAGAGGGGCAGGCCAGTCAGGAGGGGGTCAGTCAGCTCCAACTCGTTCTGGGGGAGCTCAATCTTCAGGTGCTACAGCCAGATTCTATGCTATTCCGGCCAGATCAGACGCAGTGGCCTCAAACGCCGTGATTACATGAATTATTTCAGTCTGTGGTAGGGAGGCTTCAGTGTTATTTGATCCAGGGTCTACATACTCATATGTTTCCGCATTATTTGCTCATTTTCTGGATGTTCACTACAAAAAAACGGGTAATTAGCGGAGGTTATAATTGCAATTTGCGGAGGTTATAAACCTCCGCTATTTGCTGTCACGGTGGTTGAGCAGACCCCCGCAGTAAGCATCGCCACTATTAATTGCGGCAGTTAAATGCGGGGGTTTTCCGAACCGCCGTGACAGCAAATAGCGGAGGTTCATAACCTCCGCAAATTGTAATTTTTAACCTCCGCAATTTCATAAGCGAAAGTGGATTATTATTTTTAAAATTTAATATTTTTTTGAGTGTAGGGGTTGTAAACCCCCGCAATTTCCTATGTGTACACCATAGGATCTAAACAATTTCTCTTTGGGGTTTTAATTATCCATATCTATTTTTAAATATATTATAGAATTGATTTTTATCATCAATTTGCTATACCCTTTCCCTAATATCAATTGAAATATTTATTCTTAAACCAAAACATTAAAATTAAAAAATATCAATATTTCATTAACCATGAAAAATACTATGATGGATTAGTTCATATGTCATCAAGCTAAATTAGAACATAGTTAATTGTCTATATTAGTCAGCTATTATATTGTCCTAATACATCAACTTCAATTAAATTGAATCTCAATGGTCACTTGGATTACTAGCGCCAAAAGATCTCCTTGCATCCGTCGGTAAAACGGGTCCACTACCTGCATCACTTGGCTGCAGCAAAAAGTATAAAAAGAAAAACACAAGTTCAGCTTCAATTGTGAAGAGTTATTCAGAAAAAAGTAAAATTCCAAACCTACTTTATAAGGTACTATAAAATCAAAACAAGTTCTTTCCTTACACCAAAAATAAAAGAACTTAGCATACCGTTGTAGGAGTAGAAGCAAAGATCCCAGCAAATTGTTCTGGTATTGACCCTTCCTTCGTTATCATGTATGCTTTGAGAGTATTCATCATTTATTGTACTTCTCTTGGCATCCAGAAGAAGAACATCCAACATTATTACTCACAATTCTAATATTACCAGGACGAAGATTTGTCTCTCTGAAAGTATTGCTTGGAGTAGCTCCTAATCCCGAACATCTCACCCTTCCAGGATGTTCTTTGCCTAGCACCTTACCAACAGCATCATTTGGAGAAATTTCAGACTCATCTACTATACTTTCACTCATTGCTAGCTCAATTTTTTCCTAAACACAATACATATCAAAAAATATCTATTAAAATTCGTTGGAATTGTAATGAAAACGCTTGAGGTGCTTGGTCAAATACAAGAGAGATGTATAACGTTTCTTGGGCCATAAATCAGTAGGCAAAAATAGGTAATCTGCAGATACTGAAATAGTGAGCAGAATCAGCAACCAACAAGGTACAGAGGAATTATCGGATAATAAGCATAAGAAATAAAAGAAATAGAGTTAATTCCTAACATGGTTCAAAGAGCACTACTTTACTCATCACAAGATTAACCGCAACTTTTCCAGTTGCACCATTTGATGTCGCACCACTTCCTAAAACTAGTAGTTTTGAATACACCTTCCTTCTACATTTCTCAACTAATGTTGAATAAGATATTAACCTGTTATAAAATGTTACACTATTTTCCGAAGTTCCTAATTCCATTAATAATGAATATTAACCTTTAATTAAAGCGGCCTAATTATAATGTAAATACTTTTAATTATAACAGGTGGTCGAAAATAGCCGTGCATTTTCCATGGCGTACAGACAATGAAATCAAGAATCACTGGAATACAAGGATCAAGAAGAAGCTAAAGCTCCTTGGCTTAGACCATTTAACACACAAGCCCATTGAACAACTTGATCATAAAAATGACGATATTAAGCAACAGGATTCTTCAGAAAAAGAAGAGATTAATAGAAAGCTGGAACTGCCAGAAACTTTATCTTCATTAGACTTTCCACAGGAGCAACAGAATATTCAAAATTCAACATCTAGTTCAAGGTTAGATGAAATGAATGAGAGTAATTTGGAAATAAGGTCAAACGAGTTGTTCCAAAATTCAAACAGTTTGGAGATATTTTCTAGAGACATGTATAATCTAGGACTTGAAGATCCTTTCCAGAATTGGATAGGTAAACCAATTCATTGGAATCTTTTCGACAACTTAGACGAAAATTTTCTATGAGGAACAAAAAAATATACCCTTAACAAACTAAATCAGACATGTAGGTACAAAATAAATCTAAGTAAAGGAGAAAAGCAATACATACTTGTTGAAGTCCAATGTCGAAAAAAGATGCAAGGTAAAGTTTGTGACTTACACATATTTCTTTTGCCTCCTCATTTACATATGATCCGTCTTGTTTCGTATGTGTAGCAAGATAAAGTTGTGCTCGTCTAGGTTTACTCCCTGTCTCGGCCATCTATGTATGAAAATAAAATAAGTTAGAATAGTTTAATAAAAGTAAAAGAAATAGATACAATATTTAAAATTTAAATAGTAAAGTAAGGTAAATAATGTAACATCTTTCACCATTTCAGCCCTTCTTCTAGAATTAGGTTTGGAGCCACCGGTGTGCGGAACTGTATGTTTCTTCCAATTTTCAGCATTTCTTTTACACATGTTCTAACAATAAGATACATTTCAGTCAATTATATAAATGAATAATCATATTTTTATGCATTTCAATGTGACGTTTCAGAAAAATTCCTGAGTTTCTTCTTTATAACGGTAGTTCACAAAGGAAGTCCATTGATCCCGACTAATACCTACCGGGACATTATTCATAATCTCATCTTTAGTTTTAAGTGGGTCTTTAAACTCATACCACAACTTCTGCCTACTTGCAACCCACTTCTATGAAATAAAGCGATAAACATATCCTCGTGCAACTTCCTCAATGGTCATAAAACAGAAATGAGGCTTCAAAAATAAATATTGAGTAATTATCAGTACCATAGTGGTTAGTTTATCTTTTATATACAAATATAAAAACAAAAGACAAAATAGAGATATAGTTATAAAGATATAGAACTTATACCTTTATAATGTTATTAAAGCAATCGTTAAAGTATGACTTAGGCATATCCGGCCATTTATCAAAGCCAATTGGAAACATGGTACAGTTAGTTGCTAAAATGCCACATACGCCTGCAAGGAGGCCTTGTGCTTCGCCAATCAGATCCAAGCCATCAAACTCCACCACAACACGTTCTCTACCATGAATCAACTACTAACATTCATTGAAACAAAGACCATGAATTGAAAAAATAGAATTGTGTAAATACAATATAGTTGTACAAAACTGTTTTGATTGGTCTTCAGGAAAGAGTACTGTTTCTTGAATTTTGTGAATATTTTCTTTTATTTTTTCAGAGTTAGCTAGCTGATTGTTGTTGTTCTATCGTCATATGAAATACCTTAACCAGATTTAGTTTCTTTTCTCAAGTCTCATAAAAGAGTGCAAAATACATAAAGTGTAAAGACGTAAAGGATCTGTCTTTTATACATAAGAGATCCTAAAATGTTATTTTCTTAAATTTAAAATTGTAAAGGCGCATGATGTACAAATAACACCTATAGAGCGAATTTTCCTCTCATTTATGTAATTCTACCTCTATAAGCCCAATCCCATTTTGTGTCTTAATAATTATTTAAGAAAAAAGAACAGATAAAGAAGGCAAATAATTAAGAAAATCGAAGAATATGGTGCAAAGTGTAAAGATATTGATGACAGCCACAAGAGTAAAGAAGGTCAAAGATAATTTTTCCATTGAAATGACTAAATAAAACATAAGAATATGAGGAGCAGAAGTCTATGTGAATAACATTTCTTCATTTTTCTGAGCAACATAAGTGATTGACACCTATGGAGCTTTAATGCCTGGCAAACAAATATGCAATCCTTCTACTTATCTACAACAATATGCAAAGGGGTTCAAGTGATACGATAATCATGCAATACGTATAATAAAAGCCATAACATGACCCAAAGGTGTCTTCATAACAAAATAGATACAAATTTATAACACCACATACACCAACTCAAGTTTCATAGAGCTTAGAGTTATGAGTACATTAAGTTATCCACTTACAAAGTATATAGGTGCTTAGGTTTGGCTTATACAATAATTTAGTTGAAAAAAATTTTTGTACTATCCGTGGACAAAAGCTAAACTCTTGGTGAAGCGTACTCCCAAATCTATTAGCTGATTGAATGTGGCTTTATTAGTTCATTTGCACACAGAATTGGACACAAGTAGGCTTAGTGGGAGGCGTAGGGCCACAGCAAAGGCAAGTTTGGTCTCTCAAGAGGAGATGGCAGTCAACTTCATACCTGGCACTAACATGCATACTACTACTAATACTGTCAAGGATGGTTCAGTTGGTGAAGCACCTTTACCTCGAACCGATAAGTTAAGAGTTCGAGTCATGTTGCAAAATATTATAGGTCATACAACGGATTGATATTTATTAAAACATAACATATTACATAGTACAGATGAGTAACAGAATGTGCAATTTTAACAGAATTTGAAAGATATTGTGCTAGTGCTAATAAATTGATATACGCCAGTTTCACTCTTCTAAGATTTACATTAACAGACTAAATCAAGATAATACTATTTTGAAACAAGAAATATACAGTTGTTTCAGCTTTCTGCCTCAATACAATGTAATTTCACAGATCATTTTGAAACTCGAGGTATCAATAACATGCATACTACTACTAATACTGTCAAGTGTCTCACTTATGGAGTAGTTTCCGCCTCAATGGACAAGATGCCCAAAGAATCTTTTACTATGCAGTTCACCGACGACATTCGGAACAGCAGCAAGATGAGGTAAGACAAGGCTAAAAGTTACAGAAGCTGTCAACCGTATATACAGCAGAGCGCAATATATAGTTCATACACTTCTGAATGTTTATACTAAAAAAATTGACACCAACTATTAAAAAAAGGACATGCATGTGCAAAATAAATTTAAAACCCCCTTAATTAACAAAGAGGTCAGCAGTTGCACAATCAAAAAAATACCTTCTCACAAAGATAATCAAACCCACATCCAATTCAAAATCGATATAGCAACAATCTTTGAAGTCCCCATTACTACTAAATTATGAAATAATCAAACATATACAAAGCATCGCTAAGTTAAATCCACCTGAAAATAACCCATCAAGGTTCTCATAAAAAGGAATCCTCAAATTCAGAAAGCAGAGCAGCTCCCAAAACCCTAACGAATGTGAACTGAAATCTACCTTAGAAAACAAAGAAACAGTAAATAAAAATGAAATACACTTACCTTATAATATGATGAACAAATTAGGGATTTCTTGCTGGAAGGGTGTTCAAAGTTGATGGAATCCAATACTTTGTCCTTGTATTTCTTGTCAAAACAGAGCTCAAAATATCGTTTCTCAGACGCCAAAATACCTTCTCTACTTCTTGTTGTTCTTGCTGAGACTGGAGTGAGACGGAGGGTTTGGGAAAAATTGTATTCTTAAAACCCCAAACGAAATTACTTCATGAACAAATTAGAGTAAATCAGAGAGAGATTCATGGAAGAAGAAGCCAAGAAGAAAGATGAGGAGAAAGGCGAAGAAGAGCGGAAATCAGAGAGAGATTAGAGTAAAATTGGGAAAACGCGGGTTTTTGAAAAGATTAGGGAAAGCGGGAGCGCTATTATTGTATAATTTTGCAAAGGTATTAGACCCCAATAAATTGTATAATTTTGCGGAGGTTTTAAACCCCAGTAAATTGCATAAATCTGTGAAGCTGCAAAACTATGCAAATTGTGGAGGTTAGTTATAACCTCCGCAAATAAACCTCTGCAAAACTATGTAAATCGCGGAGGTTAGTTATAACCTCCTCAAATAAACCTCCGCAATTTACCCATTTTTTTTAGTGGTTCCTCGTGAGTCCTTGGGTTCTCCTTTGTATGTGTCCACTCATGTGGGAGATTCTGTGGTAGTAGACCGGGTCTACCGATCTTGTGTGATTACCTTTTGTGGGCTTGAGACCAGAGCCGACCTGTTATTCCTCGATATGGTTGATTTCGAGGTTATTTTGGGCATGGATTGGCTATCTCCTTATCATGTTGTGTTGGATTGCCATGCCAAGACAGTTACATTAGCCATGCCTGAGTCGCCGAGGTTAGAGTGGAGGGGTTCTTCAGTTAGTGCATTCAGTCGGGTCATTTCCTATATGAAGGCTCGGCACATGGTCGAGAAGGGTTGCTTAGCTTACCTTGATTTTGTGCGGGACACCACCGCCGAGTCTCCTACCATTGATTCAGTGCCTGTTGTTCGAGAGTTTCCAGATGTGTTTCCTTCATATCTTCCAGGCATGCCTCCAGATCGAGATATAGACTTCTGTATTGATTTGTCTCCAGATACTCAACCTATTTCCATTCCCCCTTATCGTATGGCTCCTAAGGAGCTAAAGGAGTTGAAAGAGCAGTTTGAGGAGTTGTTAGCCAACGGGTTCATCATGCCGAGTGTGTCACCGTGGGGTGCTCCGGTCTTATTTGTGAAGAAGAAGGATGGGTCTATGCGGATGTGCATTGACTATCGTCAGTTGAATAAGGTGACCATCAAGAACAAGTATCCTCTGTCGCACATTGATGATTTGTTTGACCAGTTGCAAGGTGCTCGGGTGTTTTCTAAGATTGATCTGAGATCGGGTTATCACCAGTTGAAGATTCGGGCTTCTGATGTTCTGAATACTGCATTTCGCACCAGATATGGCCATTATGAGTTTCTAGTGATGTCCTCCGGCTTGACTAATGCCCAGCGGCATTTATGGACCTGATGAAGAGGGTGTTCAAAGCGTTTATCGACTCCTTCGTTATTTTTTTCATTGATGATATATTGATCTACTCACGGAGCCTTGGTGAGCACGAGCAGCATTTGAGAGTTGTGCTTCAGGCCTTGCGAGAGCAGAAGCTATATGCTAAGTTCTCCAAGTGCGAGTTTTGTTTGGAGTCGGTGGCATTTATAAGGCATGTTGTATCCGGAGAGGGTATCAAGGTTGATCCGCAGAAGATTGAGTCAGTTCAGAGTTGACTGCCTCCTACTTCAGCTTTAGAGATCATGAGTTTTCTGGGTCTAGCAGGCTATTATCGACGATTTGTGGAGGGATTCTCTTCTATTGCAGCTCCATTGTCTAGATTGACTCAGAAGAATGCCCCGTTCCAATGGTCCGACGAGTGTGAGGCGAGCTTTTAGAAGCTTAAGTCAGCATTGACCTCAGCACCAGTTCTATCATTGCCTTCTGAGTCTGGGATGTATACTGTATATTGCGACGCTTCACGCGTCGGGTTGGGATGTGTGTTGATGCAGGATGGCAGGGTTATTGCTTATGCTTCGCGTCAGCTGAAGGTCATGAAAAGAATTATCATGTGCACGACTTAGAGTTGGCGGCGATTGTTCATGCTTTGAAGATTTGGCGGCACTATTTGTATGGTGTGTCATGTGAGGTCTACACTGACCACCGCAGTTTGCAACATTTGTTTAAGACTAGGGACCTTAATTTGAGGCAGCGGAAATGGCTTGAGTTGTTGAAAGACTATGATCTCACTATTCTATATCACCCGGGCAAGGCGAATGTAGTAGAAGACTCTTTGAGCAGGAGGGCAGCGAGTATGGGTAGCTTGGCCTACATTGCAGCTGAGGAGAGACCTTTAGCCTTGGATATTCAGTCCTTGGCCAATCGCCTTGTGAAATTGGACCTTTCGGAGCCTCGTCGAGTTTTGGCTCATGTAGTTGCTCAGTCTTCGTTGTTGGGGGAGATTAAGGCTCGACAGTTTGATGATCCATGTCTTGTAGAGCTTCGGGATACGGTGGTCCAGGGTAGGGCCAAGGAGGTTACCTTGGGCGAGGATGGTGTTCTGAGACTCCAAGGCCGAAAGTGTGTTCCTGATATTGATGGCCTGAGGGAGAGGATTCTAGCAGAGGCGCACAGTTCTCGGTATTCTGTTCATCCAAGAGCGACGAAGATGTATCGTGATTTGAAGCAACATTACTAGTGGAGGCGGATGAAGAAGGATATAGTATAGTATGTGTCTAGGTGTCTCAATTGTCAGCAGGTCAAGTACGAGCACCAGAGGCCAGGAGGCTTGTTTCAGCAGATGCCCATTCCTGAGTGTAAATGGGAGCGCATCACCATGGACTTCGTGGTTGGGTTGCCTTGAACTTTGCGGAAAGTTGACGTGGTTTGGGTCATTGTGGATAGATTGACCAAATCAGCGCATTTTATTCCTGTGGCTACTACTTATACTACAGAGAGGCTGGCTCAGATTTACATTTGAGAGATAGTCCGGTTGCACGGTGTGGCCATGTCTATTATATCATATCGAGGTCCTCAGTTCACTTCGTACTTCTGGAGGGCTTTGCACAGCGAGGTGGGCACTAAGATAGACCTCAGTTCAGCATTTCACCCTAAGACTTATGGCTAGTCAGAGCGTACAGTTCAAATTTTGGAGGATATGCTCATGGCTTGTGTGATTGATTTTGGCGGTCAGTGGGACCAATTCTTGCCTTTGGTGGAGTTTACATACAATAATAGTTATCATTCCAGCATCGAGATGGCTCCATTTGAGGCTTTATATGGTCGGCGGTGTCGTTCTCCGGTTGGGTGGTTTGAGACTGGCGAGGCCAAGTTATATGGCACAGATCTGGTGAGAGATTCTTTGGAAAGGGTGAAGATTATTCAGGAGAGGCTCCGCACAGCTCAGTCCAGACAGAAGAGTTACGCAGATCAGCGGGCGCGTGATGTAGCATTTATGGAGGGAGATAAGGTTATGCTGAAGGTTTCGCCGATGAAGGGTATCATGAGATTTGGGAGGAAGGGCAAGTTGAGCCCCAGGTTTATAGGTCTATTCGAGGTGCTGAGGCGAGTCGGAGAGGTCGCTTATGAGCTTGCTTTACCTCCAGCCTTATCAGGAGTTCATCCGGTTTTCCACATATCCATGCTTCGGAGGTATCACGCCGACTTCTCCCACGTAGTTGATTACAGCACAGTTAGATGAGAAGTTGGGCTACGAGGAGGAGCCAGTAGCTATTATTGATAGACAGGACCGCCAGTTGAGGTCCAAGACAGTTTCTGCGGTTAAGGTTCAGTGGAGGGGCCAACCAGTTGAGGAGGCAACTTGGGAGTTCGAGGAGGACATGCGGAGCAGATAACCACAGCTATTCACCACCCCAGGTACGATTCTAGACCCGTTCGAGGACGAACGTTTGTTTAAGAGGGGGAGAATGTAACGACCCGACCAGTCATTTTGCGTATTAGGATCCCGTTCCCTTAAATGAAACCTTCAATAGCGGTTATTCGTGCTTTATGACTCGCGGGGACGGGTGGTTCAGGATTCGGGAATGGTTTGAGTGCTTTAGGAACACTTGGTTCCTTAAGGTTGGCCTATTTGGCCAAGTTTGACTTCGGTCAACATTTTGATCAAACGACCTCGGAATCGAGTTCTGACAGCTCCAGTAGCTCCGTATGACGATTTCGGACTTAGGCGTATGTTCGGCTTGGGTTTTCGATGACCCGGGAGAATTTCGGCGCTCGAAATGGAAATCATGATTTCCTTAAGTTTGAAATTTGGATTGGAACATGATTTTATGCTATCGAGGTCCGAACGGAATTCGGGGACTGGGAATAGCTCCGATATGTCATTTATGACTTGTCTGCAAAATTTGAAGTCATTCCGAGTTGTAAAGGTCGGTTCGGCGCATCATTATGGAAATCTAGACTTTGAAAGTCTTAAGTTATGAATTCAGGGGTTTTGGGATGTGATTTAGAGTTTTAGCGTTGTTTTGAGTGTTCCGTGGGCTCTAGAAAGTCCGTATAATAATTTGGGACTTGTTGGTATATTTGGACGAGGGCTCAGGTGGGCTCAGGTGCCTCCCGAACCCCGCACGAGGCCAAAACCAGCTAAAAATACTGTTGGTGCAGCTGTAGCTGGTGTGACCTCAGGTGCGGTTGCCCAGCCGCAGGTGCGGGACCGCTCCTGCGGTCCCAGTCTCGCAGGTGCGTACAGGTGCGAACCCAGCTCCCCCGGCCATTTTCCACAAGTGCGGCCATTTCCTCGCAGGTGCGGTCCCAGGGTCGCAAGTGCGGAAACCCCTGTAGGCATGCATATTTAAATGCCCAAAACACGGATTTCCTTCATCTTTTTCTCACTCAACCTCCATTAAAGAGCTCTCAAGCTTGGGGAAAACCTGCCCACGACCAAGTCCACCAAAGGTGAGTAATTTCACTCCGTTTGTCTAGTCTAATATGTGAATTACCAAGGGAATTAACTACTAAATCTTAGTAAAACCTAGATTTGGGGTAGTAAATGGGATTTTTGGGAATTTGGTGAACTATTCAATTCTTGTTATGAATTCAAGTATAAATCACCTAATTATGATCCTTAGGCTTCGGGTAATTGATTCCTTCGAAAATTCTCGAAATCCGAACATGTGGGCCCGGGGTCGAAATTCCAAAATCCTTCAAGAATGCCTAATTTTGGGTTTATTGGTTAATTCTTCTTCTTTGAACTTAAATTGATTCAATTACGCTATATTTGGCTAGTTGCGAGCCGTCGAGGGTAGATTTCGGAGATTCGGGCGCATCCTTGATCTGAAGGATGATTTCATCACGAGGTGAGTCTCCTTTCCAACCTCGTAAGGGGGAAATGTCCCCATAGGTTCCTTATTTGTTATGTATACATGTTGTGGGGGGCGCGTACGTACCAAGTGACGAGAGTCCGTACGTGGCGACTATATTGCTATGTCGGGTAGCTTTACAACTCACGAGCATGCCTCTATGTGCCTTATTTGTACCTTGTATGTATTGTAAGTTGTGATTGTTGTTGAGATGACATGGAAAGGTGAAATATTATGATTTCAATCCCAGTTGGCTACAATGGTATTGGCATGGTCCTGTTGGGTTCACTGTTGAGTCGGTACACATAAACCTATATATGAATATGCACTTGTTATCGAGTCAGCACACGAGTCGCAGACTGGAGGCGCGATCTTGGGTCAGCTTATATATTATCATTATCGAGTCAGCACACGAGTCGCAAGTATGATTCGCGATCGTGGGTAGGTTATCATTATCGAGTCACCACACGAGTCGCAGGCATGATGCGCGATCGTGGGTAGCTTATCATTTTCGAGTCAGCACACGAGTTGCAGGTATGATTCACGATTGTGGGTAGCTTATCATTATCGAGTCAGCACACGAGTCGCAGGTATGATTCGCGATCGTGGGTAACTTATCATTATCGAGTCAGCACACGAGTCGCAGGCATGATGCGCGATCGTGGGTAGCTTATCATTATCGAGTCAGCACACGAGTCGCTGATTGGATGCGCGATCGTAGGTCAGCTTATTACTATTGAGTCAGCACGCGAGTCGCAGGTATGATTCGCGATCGTGGGTTAGCTTATGACCCCATTCCTTATGACCACCCTTATGACTCCGACCGGTTATCTTGTTCTGCTATTGTTTTATCACTTGAGTCTGAGTCACTTATAGTAGGATTGACATGTATTGTGTAAACGGAGGATTTGGCACTTGCAGTTCATTTTCAATTGTTACCTGGATTACATTATTTGCCTATGTACTTTTTGATTTCTGCTTCACATGCCTACTGTTTTAGCCATATCTCTTTTTATATTATATTGTTGGACCTTAGTGAGTATCTAGTCGACCTCTCGTCACTACTCCTTCGAGTTTAGACGGGATACTCACTAGGTACATATTTATTTATGTACTCATGCTGAACTTCTTCTTCTTCTATACTTGAATGTACAGGTCCGGAGGTCGGTACTCCTGATTATCAGGCCGGTGCTAGGTACTGACTTGCGCTGATTAGACTTCACGGTGAGCTGCTCTTCCTGGCGGTCCTTGGCAGCACCCTGAAGTTTCCTTTTGTCATTTTCCCGTCTATTTCATTCAGACTGTGGACTTGTATATATATTATCCTTGTATACTCAGATAGTTGCCCGTGACACTAGTTCCTGGCACACACGTAGTGCATATTTTGGGTTTTGGGTTGTATATTCATACATATGCTTTATTTTGGCCATGTATTGCTATGATTTTATTTTCATATCAAGTTATCATCATGTTTAATTGTCTGAAACTGGTAAATATTGACTTGTCTAATCGAATGGGAAGGGTAACACCTAGTGTAATTCATATTGGCTTGCCTAACCCCGTTGTTGGGCGCCATCGCGACCTAAACTAGGATTTGGGTCGTGACAGAGCTAGAGCACTCTTCTTCGCGTCCGCGAAATGTGAGCCACATTCGCGTTGTGTGTCATCTATGGGCGTCGCATTCGCGTGGGAAGCATCACGAACGCGCAAGGCATTTTGGTGGCAGTTCATTTGCTCATCGCGAACGCGAGGAATGTTCCGCGTTCACAAAGGGATGACCCGGGCAGTGCTTATAAATACTCTATTTTCGGTCCTTGAGTTATTTTATCACATTTTGAGTTGGGGACCTAGGATTTAGGCGATTTTGGAGGCGAGTTTCACCACATGGATTGGGGTTAATGTTTTCTACTCAGTTTTGATCATATTCCATGTTTCCATCTTCGATTTGGGCATTGATTGATGATTTTACAAGAGAAATTGGGAGGGGGGGGTTCTAAATTTTTCTAAAGTAAATATTTGAGATTTGAACATCGATTCGGGGTGGGATTTGAGTGAAATTAGAATGGTTGGAACCATAATTGAATGGGTTGTCCGAATTTGTGGATTTTTGGGGTTACGAGGTACGGACCCGGGTTTGACATTTTGGTTGACTCTGCGATTTGATTAAAGATTAGACCTTTATCAATTGGGTTTGTTTCCTTTGGTAATATTTGATGTTTTTGTGTATCTTTTGTCTAGTTTCAAGCCGTTCAAAGGTCGATTTGTGCGGGATGGCGCTTATAGAGTATTATTTGTCTTGCTCGGTATTAGATTTGACTTGTTCGGGGTAAGTAACATATCTAAACTTGGACTTGAAGGTATTTAACCCCGGGAACTATGTTATATGAGATGTATTAGGATGACGCACATGCTAGGTGACGGGCGTGTGGGCGTGCAACGGCGTATTCATGATCCAAGTTAACTTTTAGACTATTACCGGACTTGTTTAGTTGTTATATCTAGTTATATACATGTTCTCTCTATTTGTTTGGTCATCTGAGTTGTAATTCAGGTTAGAAGTCACGTTTAGGCTATGTGATTGTTTGGTTGAGGCCTATTGGGACTATTTCTGTTGTTTTGGACTATTTGATTAACTATAAACATACACTAAGTCTTGATTCTCTATTTGTATATCATATCTTAATCTCTGTAAATTATTCGTTCTTGCATCACACTTTGTTGTTGATTTCCATATGTGGTATCATTTGGGTTGAGTGATATGAGATTGTGAGCCCTATAGACTTGAGAGGTTGAGGACTTAGGTGGGCCTTAGAGCCGTGTTGAGAGTGTTATTGTGGATCGGGTTGCACGCCGCAGCAGACAATACTAACTTTACTATTATTATTATTATTATTATTATTATTATTATTATTATTATTATTATTATTATTATTATTATTATTATTAATATTATTGTGAACCGGGATGCATGCCGCAACAGGACTTATTGGCTTTATTAGTATTGTGGGTCAGGCTACACACTACAATAGGCCATATTGGATTTTGATTAGCGCTTGGTTAGGATCCTCCCCTCTGGAGTCTGACATACCATTAGTGAGCGCATGCACAATGATATATACATGTGCTTTGATTAGGGGATTATAATCCAGGCACTCGTACAGTGCTGAGTGATTATATGTGTGTGTGATGAAGCGAGCATTTGAGACAGACAGGTTGAGTATGTTGAGGGTGAGAGTACCTGGGGATATCACCATAAAACTATTCATCCGACATGTATATTTGACATGTAGTCATAGAGATGTATATTCCTCATGCTAGACGGTATACGATAATTAATGACTTGACATGTAGGCGTAAAGATGTACTTTTCTCATGCTAATTGGTAAACGGAAATGCTTATTTGGTGTTGTGAATTGGGAATACAACTCTTATGATAAACTCATGTCTAGTTGTTTTTCACTGGTGAGAATTGGAATTTATTGTTTTACTTGAAAAGCATGCCTCCCGTAACTGTGAAGAGGCTGAGCGTATATCTCTTGAGTTATTTAGCATTATTGCTCTCACTATATTATTACGAGTTATTATTGGCTATTGTGTTGGACTCTGATCATTTTCTGAGCTCGTCACTACATTCAACCTGAGGTTAGGTTTGTTACTTATTGAGTACATGGGGTCGATTGTACTCATACTACACTTCTGCACCTTACGTGCAGATCTTGAAGTTGATGTTGTTGTGTATGGAGGGAGCTGGAATTGATGAGGTACTTCCATTTTTGTTATAGCTTCCACTTGTCCTTGGTAGCTTTAGTTTTAAAATTTTGTTTATGTATATTTCGAACAGATGATGTATTTAATTCGTACCAGCTTTGTAAATTCTAAATCTTAGAAGTTCATGATTTGTAATACCAATCCTTGGGATTTGCATAGAAATTCATTTATTTTACACATTTACTTTTATTATACTCATTTGAGTTGTGTTGATTATTACTTGACTTACCTAGTGGGTTGGGTTAAGTGCCATCACGACTAGATGAATTTTGGGTCGTGACAAGTTGATATCAGAGCTCTAGGTTCATAGGTCCTACGAGTCATGAGCAAGTGTCTAGTAGAGTCTTGCGGATTGGTATGATGATGTCCATACCTATCTTTGGGAGGCTATGGGGAATATAGGATAAACTTAATGACTTTCTTTCCTTATCGTGCGCCCTTGATTCAGCTTGAAGCGTATCTCTTTGAATTCCTTCCACTTACCTGTATGTATGTGAGCGCTCGGTATCAGTTGTGCATCAATCGCTTGTGATTCCATGGATGAGGTGCGAGATGTATTTTCTATGCTTTGGTGATGGGCCAGTCTGAGGATTTGGGGCCATGTTTGGACCGCATCTCGGGCTTGGCAGTTTCAGTTGTATAAGCATGTACTTTTGGACTTATATGTCTAGTAGTGTCCCTAGGAGTGCGATTTATGGCTCCGTGAGTGGTTGGATAGCTATATGATTAGTAGGATGTGACTGCGGGATGTGTTTAGATGGTTTGGATGTGATGAGAAGAGTTTGCTTGAGATGTGAAAAGGACTATTGGGTGCAAGATTTCTATCTTGATGTGTTGTACATTCTTGAGTTATGAGAGTGTTGAGGGATCTTTCATGTTGTTCGTTTGTGGAATATTGTGTATTCTTATGTTTTGTTGACGAGTTCAAACTCGGAAAGATTTAGTGATTGCATAGTGGTTGTGGCCATGAAAGGGTATAGAGAAATGCCAGTTTGAGGTTAAGCAATTGACTTATATCATGCGGGGTGGTCTATGAATGTGTGATCCTTAAGATGTTTGTGTGAAGAGTTTCTTTCTAACAGTGGGCTATATGGGTTGCAATTTGAGTTTGGATCTCTTGAAGAAGTTGATTTGACTGTCACGAGGATGAATGCGAGCTTAGCAGATGATTTGAGGAATTTTATGATATGTGTTTCATGATCTTATGAAGGATTTAGTTGAATTACAGTGTGAGATTATGGCAATTATGGAGTAAGAGAATTTTTGGATTATCAGATGTTATGTTTTATGGATTCGAGCCAAGTGGGGGAGTCTGCTATCGATGATTTGATTGTATGGTTATGTGTTATATTAGTTTTGGCTTGAGATGCGCTTGTGGATCAGACATGAATTGAAGAGGTTGATTTCGAGGATGACTCGAGTAGTGTGCAAGGAGTAGGGATTCACTCGGGTGCTTAAAGATGTGGAGTACTTCTTTGGGTGGCGGTGTGCTAATAGAGCACGGGTCATTCGTCTCGTTTGAGCGATGCATTTGAGATTAGAATAGGGTGGAGGACCCTCGAGACGGTTCTAATAAGTTCAAGATTCACGTAGCATTTGAGGAATTTCTGGATTTATAAATGGCTAAGATCGGAGATTTGCATCGGAGGATGGCGGAACTTGCGGTATTTCTATATCATTTGTGATTCTACATTTCAGTATCAGAAAGGTTGAGGAAACAACTTTAAATTCACATAAAATATTTTAGCATAGGTATCTCTGTTGCATTATTTTGGGATGCTTAAGACGGAATACAGTAGCTTATGGGCTTTAGGGAGTCGTGGTTTCATGCTACGATCTATTGTGGTGAGTTTGTTTTGGACCATGGTGTACTGGCAAGAAGAAGTGTTAACTTGAAGGCAATTCGGAATGAACTGAAAGAAATAGGGCAACTTGGTAATAGGTTGGATTAGCATGGTAATGGATATGATCGGGTCTTTTAGTTCTCTTGATGTGGTGAGGGTTTACCGGTATTTTGTGGCAATACTCTTGGATTTGGCGACCTGCATGACTTGGTTGAGTTAGAGGGATTTAGTTCTGATGGCTTGGTTATATGAATGTGGGTTTCGAAGAGTTCTCGATGATGTCTATCACAGCTTGGGACAAATATATTCAACAAGTACGAAGATTATGTTGCGCGTCATGATTTCCTTGCGGATGGGGGGTTCAAGTGGAAGATTTGTGGTTGATGGGGCATCTATCCTACTTGTGAATCAGAGTTGATAATGGGATTATCGTATCTTTAATTGATGGTATGTTAGAAGCGCTGCATCGTGTGGGATTCAGAATTGCATGTGCAAGTTTACTATTGAGTTTCGAAAGAAAGGTCATGAGTTTTAGACAATGTGGATGATTTCTGATGTTTAGAAGAATGTTGGTACTATTTGGCGTTAACTGAGAGGAGTGTGCATTTCAGAAAGGCACCTTGTGTTTTGACGTACAGATGCTTCATTGGGCGGTACTCGCCTGGTGGATCGATTATTGATGTTCATATTTTTCTACGTGAATTATAGAAGTATTTTCTCGTGGGATGATGGTATATTAGGGATGTGTTAGTCATTCGAGTGGTGGAGTTGGGATCGGATATTGTGATTCATGTATTTTAGGGGTTTAGAGAATTTGAGGGTTCTTGGAGGCAGATTGTTCCTTGGTTGTGGACTAGGAAGGTATGGCCAAAGTTAGACAGTTGATAGTATGTATTATGGTTAGGTTATTGTGGACTTCTAGAGGGTTATTTATCTAATTATGGTTGACCGAAATTGATTTGGGGGCCCATCGGTAGGCCTAATAAGAATGTATATTCTACATCGGGTCGGATTTGTCGACTCAACACTGCTATTGTTGAGGGGTGTGTCACTCAGTTAGAGTTGAGCTTGTCTGAGTTATGATATGTTATATGTGTTACTCTTCTAGGCTATGATGGGTTGTAATTTGTTGGGTATTTGCACATATGATCCATTTGTGTTTGGGTTTTATGGTAAAAATTGAGCGAGATTGTTCTTAGGGTGTTGAATGGGTGATTGCGCCTTGGTTATGTTCATTCCGGGTTGTGGTATATGTGTTATTTGCTTCTCCATAGTTATGGTCGTGGAGTTCGTGTGCTTGAAGTTAATTTGCGTATGGTTGTTGATTTTGAGCATTATAACTCCAGGTATTTCATGTGGACTAGTGTTTGGATTGGGTCTCGCACTGCGGTGGAGTTATGTTGGGATATGATCCTCCGTCTTAGATTCATCTGTCTTGGTTCTACTATGTGTGATTGGTTCATAGCGTTGCGCTTGTGGTGGTATCTGTTGATCTTATGGAACAGTTCTCCCATTTGAATCTTTTTCTATTTTTGGGTATATTTGAATTATTGCTTATTGATGCACGGACTGCACCGCTTATGTATTGAGGTTGTATTGGTCTGGCATGTGAGTAGAGTAGCTATATTTGATGAGATGAGGTTATTGGACCTATAATGGATGCTATCAGATTTGATTACGGTATGTTTGGAACAATAATGTCACTGGTCAGCTTAGAATTGAGTTGTGATTCTTGTTCGACGAGAGAGCTCCATGACTTGTTGATTTTATGGTTGGTTATGAGTCTCTGCGTGCTTCTTTCATCATTGGCAATATACGAAAGAGTTAGAACAATGTTTTATTTGATATAAGATTTGTTACCAGTACTGGGTTTGTTGTTGGGCAGCTACTGTGATCGGAAAGTATTGCTATGAGTATATGATTTATGTGGTATACCATGTGACTACATATTTGGTTATGGTTATTGCTTGATATGAATTGTTCATGCTTATACAGTGTACAGAAGCGAGAATCGAGCCTTGTAACAAATTCTGGATGTTGGAAATTTGGTTCCAAGGTTTATGGACTAAGGTTGAAGGAAGAATCTTCTGCAATGTTGAATTGACGGACTTATATGGATTTGGGTGACGTAGGATGACCCCCAGGTATGTGCATGGTGAGACACTTAACTAGTATCGGATTTCTTGGCATTGATTGGGAATTTCAAGTAAGATTTAAGAGCCGAGTTGTGAGCTTGAAAGCGAGGTAAGTCTCTTGCCTAATCTTGTAAGAGGGAATTATCCTCTTAGGTGTATTAATTGTTGTGTGCTACTTGTTTTGGGGTCTACGTACGCACGAGATGACGAGATTCCGCACGTATATGTATTCATGTTTATGTCCAGGTAGACTTAGATTCACATCATGCATTAAAGGTGTTATTTGAATTAATCTGTATATTTGATCTCTTTAATTTATGACTGGGATTGAGACTAGAATACAATATTGACCGAGTCCCTTACTTTGGAAACTGTGAAATATTTGATGAACGATATTTCCATGTCTTCTCGACTCGTATGTATTTTCGCGAACGAGAGAGTTTCTCTATTCTAATGAGATCGGTTCATTCACCTCGACAGGATTACAAATTATTCTAGCGGGATCGAGTCGCTCGCCTCGGCAGTGTTGTAAATCATTCTTATGAGATCGGGTCGTTCGCCTCTCCAATATTGTGACATGTTCTTATGGGATCGGGTCGTACACCTCGGCATACTCATGAGTAACACTTGAGATTTGATTGGTATTAGTATCAGTTGAGTTAGTTCTTCGAGGCCGGTTGTGACATTTTAGTAATTCCGTAATGATCCATGTTTGGAAATTTATTATTATAGCTTATCAGTTTCGTTATTACTTGTTGTGTTTCATACATGTCTAGTTTATGTATTTTATTATTTTGACCACTAGTAAGTGTCAATTCGACCCATCATCACTACTGTTTCGAGTTAGACTACATACTTACTGGGTACGCAATCATTTACATATTCATGCTACACTTCTGTACTGATTGTGCAGGTATTGAGAGAGGTACTTTCAGTTGCCATACATTCATATAGACGCATCACGCGGAGACTTCTCAGTCCTGTGATCACTGCATCGGAGGCACCGGTAAACCCGATCCATAATAACAGAATCACTTGGTGGCGTGGACATATATACAAGAACACCCAAGGACCCACAAGATACATCCAGATAACAAGAAAATATTGAAGAGACATAGGAATAAGTAGACCCTGGGTCAAATAGTATCTAAGCATCTCTAGGGCAGACAAAAATAGTACATGTGATCACTGCATCAGAGGCGACAATCTCTAGCCTGGGTATGAAGGCATAGATCTAGCAGGAGCGCCACCTAACTAGCTTCCACCTCTAGGGAGACCCTTACCTACCTGCCCTCCGTCTCTGGCGGGGCGGGCAGGCGGTGCGGTAATCATGGGCTGATAATCTTGATTTACTACCTTGCCTCGTAGTTTGGTACAAAACCTCTTCACGTGGCCCAACTCCCACAATCAAAACAACCTCTCTGAGTGGTGAACTTTTGGCTCGGAGACTGACCTTGATAGCTGGAATACCCACTGGACGAACCCTGAATAGCTGGCGAACGGTAAGTACTCTCTGGAATAGCACTGAGTCAACACTTTGAGTAAACCTCAGAATCGAGATTTGAAGTCTCCAATAGGTTCGTATGATGATTTTGGACTTGGGCGTATGTTCAGATCGAGTTTTGGGTGAACCAGGAGCGTTTCGGCGCTTATTGTTTAAAGTTTGCGTCTTGAGGGTTTTAGAATTTCCTAAGTTTGACTTGAAGTGGAATTTGGTATTATCGATGTCCATTTGAGATTCCGAGCCTTGGAGTAGGTTCATATTGTGATTTGTGACTTGTAAGTAAAATTTGGCATCATTCCGAGTTGTCTAAGTATAGTTCGGAGTTGGTTGAAATGAGTTTGGAATTAAGAAGTTGATTAATTTGTTTTTGAGGTGTGATTCTTTGTTCGGGTGTTAGTTAATGTGATCCGAGACCTCAATCGCGTCCATACTATATTTATGAACTTGTTGGTATATTTGGACGGGGTCCCAGGTGGTTCGAGTATGTATCGGACCACGCGGATCGTAGTTGAACTTGGCTGGAACTACTAGTGTGCTAGTGTGCTTCATGATCGCAAAGGTTGTCTCGTGATCGCAAAGAAGGGTGGAAAGGAGTCCGGGATTTTACTCTTCGCGAACGCGAGGAGTTCCTCACGAATGCAATGGAGTATCTGGTCCTTCTTCGTGAATGCGTAGGCCCCTCCGCGAACGCGAAGAAGGTCGAGGCTGGGTGGGGCTGGAAGGTTGTTGGCCTTCGAGAACACGAAGGACTGGAGATGTTGGTCATCACGAACTCGAGCGTGTTATCGCGAACGCGAAAAGGAAGGAGTTAGGCTGAGCCAGTTGGCCTTCACAATCACGAGGGTCCTTCCGCAATCGCGAAGAAGAAAGGACCTGAGCAGAACACTTTTATATTGGGACTTAGCCCATTTCACTCACATTTTCACTTGGTCTAGGACCAAATTGAGAGCTCTTTTGTGGAAGATTTTCATCAACATCACAAGGTAAGTGATTTCTACCTACGATGAGTTTAATACATGGATTATGGGTTGATTTAACATGGAAATTAGTGAAAATTGTGGGATTTTATTGCAAACCTAGGGTTTGGTAAAAATAGGATTTGACCACGAAATTGATTATGGAATTGAAAATAAATTATATATTTGAGTTTGTCATGTCACGGGTAATGTTTATCTTCGAAAAAGTTCAGACTTTTATGGACTTTCTGAATTTGGTTGGGAAATCACTTTAGTAGATAAATTATGAACTTTTAAGAATATTGATTAGTTTGTACGACTTTGACTAGTTTCGAATTGGTCGACATCGATTGGGGATTTCTAATAAGAATTAAGAGCCAAGAGTGAGCTTGGAAGCGAGGTAAGTCTCTTGGCTAATTTTGTAAGAAGGAATTATCCCCTTAGGTATATAAATTATTGTGTGCTACTTGTTGTGGGGACTACGTATACACGAGGTGATGAGAGTCCGTATGTATCTATATTCATGTTTATGTCCGGGTAGACTTAGATTCACAACATGCCTTAAAGATGCTATCTAAATGAATCATGTACATTTCGTTTTTTTAATTTATGACTGGGGTTGAGACTAGAATAAAATATTGACAGAGTCTCTTACTTTGAAAATTATAGAATATTTGATGAACAATAGTTCCCTATCTTCTCGACTCGCATGTATTTTTGCAGACAAGAGAGTTTCTTTATTCTAATAGGATCAGGACGTTTTCCGCATGATTACAAATTATTCTAATGGGATTAGGTTGTTCGCCTTGGTAGTGTTATAAATCATTCTTATGGGATCGGTTTTTTCACCTCGGCCGTATTGTGAGACATTCTTATGAGATTTGGTCGTTCGCCTTGGCAGTATTGTGTAACACTATTTTCTATGGGATCGGGACGTTCGCCTTGACAGACTCATGCGTAACACTTGAAATTTGATTTGGTATTGGTATCAGTTGATTTAGTGTCTGCTAGGCCGGTTGTGACATTTTAGTAATTCCGTAATGATCCATGTTTGGAAATTTATTATTAAAAATTATCTGTTTCATTGTTACTTGTTGTGTTTCATACATGTCTACTTTATGTAGTTTATTATTTTGACCACTAGTAAGTGTCAAGTCGATCCCCCGTCACTACTTTTTTGAGGTTAGACTAGATTCTTACTGGGTACGCGTTGATTTACGTACTCATGCTACACTTCTGTACTGATTGTGCATGTACTGAGACAGGCACTTCCAATGGTCATACGGCCGCATAGATGCATCGCACAGAGACTTAGTGGTGAGTTGTCTTCCATGCTTCGATCTGCAACCATAGAGTCTCCCTCTATCTTATTTATTGTTTCTATCTATTTCATTTCAGAAAGTACTTGTAGTAGTTTTGCATATTCCCTAGAGGGCTCATGCACTTGTGACACCGGATTTTGGGGGCTTTAGTGGACTTTCACGGTTGTATTTATTATATTATCACTCTGTTTTATGTACTATTCGTACTCGTCATTTTGGTAAAGCAGTATGTATGTTGCCATGAGTTTTAGATTTAATTCTATTTATCTAATGAAATTTCTAAGTTTAAAAGTTAAAAATGGATAATTAAACTTGAGGTTTACCGTTGGCTTGCCTAGTAGTATCGTTGGGCGCCATCACGACCTATTATAGCATTTGGGTCGTGATAGTTATTTATAATATTAATACTATTATTATTGTTATTATTATTATTGTTATTATTATCATTATTAATTATTGTTATAATTTTTAATTATTATTGTTTATTTTATTGTTATTATTATTAAGATAACTTGAAACTAAAGATAATGAAAAAGATAAAAATCCAATTTTTGAATTTGATTAGAGTTGGAAACTACCCTACTATTGAGATTGTGTTTTATAAGATCAACTAATTGTTCCCGGGTAGCACCTGTCCCATTAGAGATTTCTCAATTGTGAAATGTATAGAAACCCTGGGATGTAAAAAAATCTTTTGTTCTAAAATTACAAGTGATTTTTAAGTAACATGCTACTTGAGTTAAGCACAATACAAACTATCCTCCTTTTAATAATATATAGATAAATTAATGATATTGTTATTATTATTATTATTAAGATCACTTACAACTAAATATAATAGAAAAATATAAACATCCGAATTTTGAATTTGAACGAAGTTGAAAACTGTTCTATTATTGAAAAAAAAAAGAACTTTTATTTTTTGAAAGTTTTCGGAATTTATTATGGACAAATTTGATCAAATCTAATTTTTCTTAATCCTTATTTGATTTACTAAAATATTTTTAGATTTTATCCTAAAAGTACCAAATGACTTTTTTAAATACACCACCCGGCTACCCTACTTGTAGTATAATATAAAAATATTTTGATATTTTCTACCATATATCAACCTACAATGACTGTTGCCTATGTTGTCATTGCTCCAAGCCCTCCCAATCCCACCACAAAGAAGGAAAAAGGAAAGTAGAAAGTAAACAATAACATGAACGCCAATGCATGTAATTATTGTTTTTACCGAACCAATTGCTAGCTTTACTATGTATTTTACGAAATGAGATCCGATTCTCCTATCCCTTTTATTCTTTTATTCTTTTCAATCTTTCAATTATATTCTGATAATTGCTAATACAACTTAACCTTGCAACAGTAAATAGAAAAATTTAAAAGAAAAAGATGATACAAGTCATGTTGCAAAACAGTCATCTGGACATACTGAAAGTTAATCTATTTTTACAGGCACCCTCAAGATAGCAGCTGGTACTAGAAAAATATATCTAGTTTCAGAGATAAATTCAAAGTAGGATTTAGGGATAATGGCTGGCTATAACCAAATGGAGTTTACGCAGTGGCTAGTGGATACAAATGAAAAATGGAGGAAGAAAGCCAATGGCCGAATTGGAGATGGGTATGGAATTCAGGGAACATTCCCAAACATAGCTATATTTGCTGGATGGCAGCACACAAACGACTGATGAGTGAGAATGGGAAAAATTGGAATGAGTATGTGGAGATCAAGAGGAAACATTGGAACACCTATATTTTAACTGTTCATTATCTAAAATGTATGTCCCCGAAATTATGGGATGGATGGGAATGTCGCTACTATATCAGTAGTGTGTAGAAAACTATACTGGTCTATCGATAAAATAAAAGGTGTAGGAAATTTGCATTATTAGTATTTATCGCTGATATTTTATACTTCAATACCACACAAGAGGAGAGTGATGTGTGTGGTGACTAATTTTTTACATTGATTATGGAAAGACTTGGTTCTTCTAGATGTTCGTTAACCTACTATTGCTAAAATAGTAAATGCGGAAAGTAGAACACAAGTATTTTACGTGAAAAACACCTGGTTCAAAGTGAAAAAATCACGATCTACTTCCTAGTAAGATTTTTCCATAACTCTTCACTAAATCACTAAGCCAAAAACTGCATTTACAAAAACACTTTGTAAACCTATGACTAACTCTAATCCCTTGTAGCAAACAGCCTCTAACTGTTGTGACAACTTCAAGTTAACTCTAACTTAAATACCCTGAGTACCTATCACAATTGCCTCTTGATAAAGTTGAAAGGTACAATATGAAAACACCTACTGCAATTGAACTAGAATAAAAGACTGACACTTGGAACTGGTTCTTCTATCTGGTTCAAGTAGCTTCAGGTTTGCACACTTTTTACTTAAATCTAACATAAATTGCTTGCAAAATGCCTTGTTATTTTGCTCTCAATTCCTGTTTAACTTCTGCGTTTGTGTGTCGCTGTAAAATGAGAACATCCTGCCATATATAGAGTTAGTAGATGAAGAAATAACTAGAGTTCTAATGCTACTCTTCCTTGGTGGAAGAGTTCTAGTTAATCTCAACTCCTAACTCCTTCCTTATCTTGGATAATGTTCTCTTTGAGTAATGAGTCCTTCTTATCAATTATTCAGAAGATATTAATTATGCCAAGTTAAGTTTATCTCCTTCATGTGCATCTCACATACTTGAATCTGCCCGTATATTTATGTATATCAGGGATGAACCTGATTCATGCCTGAGTTCCTTTAATTTGTCAATCTTCAAAACTATTCTTCAATTGGACCTAACAGTTGCACTGATATATGCAATGCATGCAATATGGAAAAACAGAAATGGTGTTGTGTGGAATCAACAGGTGATAAGAGCTCAAGTCATTTGTTCGCAGATACAAAGCATAGGGAAACAAAGGGAAACAAAGCATATTAGGTAGTAGAAGAACTGCATAGTCCAGCAAGGGACTAGACGTAGGGTTGAAGTTATGTAGGAGTTTCTTTAATACAAGCGTTGTACGACTGGCCTATTTAATTAGTATGTGATTAATAAAATCTTTTTCTTTTCACCAAAAAAACATATAATTACTGTAAGAGTTTACTTATAATTTGACTTTTGAATTGCTTTTGATTGAGTGAACATTTTTGTTTACTTTGTCAATTGACAAAACGTAAACTTAATAACGTCTAACATATCATGCGGTAATGTAGTTTGTGAATAGCACCAAGGAGAACAATTGTCACGATCCAAATGTGCCTTCGTTGGGTATCGTGATGGCACCTAGCCTTAGGGACTAGGTAAGCCTAATATTTACTGAATAACAAAAATAATAAAGGAAATCTAACAGTCTTGTTATAGAGATCCTTACAGAATTTACAATTTCCCAAAACCGGTAATACAAGTCATAAGCTCTACAGATTTACTACAACTTCTAAATACAACTGTTTAGAAATAAGTAAGAACAGTTGAATACGAGTAGGAAGGTGACTCTGAAGCCTGCGAACGCAGCACAGGTTTACCTTAAGTCTCCTCGGCAATGATTCGCGCAGCTACTAACAATCAATACCCGGATCTGCACAAAAATGCGCAGAAGTGTAGTATGAGCACACCACAGCGGTGCCCGGTAATTATCACGACTAACCTCGGTGAAGTAGTGACGAGGACTAGTCAAGACACCACTAGTCTAATAAATTAAACAGACATAAACATAGAAATGACCGAACATAACATCTATCTAAAGACTACACGGTATAATTAACAACATGACAATATAGGGCGGAGAGAATTACAACACTTAATCAACTGAACAGCATAATAATACATAGAATGACGGACAGAAATACAAGCCAAAACTGGAAGCCACAACCCAATAAAACACTAGTAACTCAGCACTGCATTAGTATTTCCACATCGGTCCTTAGCCCACAAACCCAATAAATTGGTCAAATCTTCGAGTGAAACCTTTCAATCACAAGTTGATATTGAAAGCTTTTAAAAATATAATCATTTCAGTTGGAAAATTCCATTTGAAATATACTTCCTCAAAAGATATATAAACATACTTTACAAAACGTAATTCCTTTCAATAAAAGCTTTTCAAATGTACCTTTCCAATAAATATTTTCCCAACCATAGTTTCCTTCAAGATAGATGCTTTACAAACATACCTTTTGAAAATAATAACCTTGCAAACATAGTTTTCTTCAAGATAAATGTCTTTAAACTTTACTTTTCAATAATTGTCTTGCAGGCATAGTTTTCTTCAATATAAAACAACTGGGATTCTGTCCCGTAGTTCAAAATCAGTCATGCAGTACAGGGGGATCTCCCGGAATCGTCTGTAGTCCCAAAATAAAGATGTAGTGCTGGGGGATCTCCCGGAATACGTCCGTAGTCCCAAAGTAAATATGCAGTACAGGGGGAAAGCTCCCGGAATATTTGTAGTCCCAATTTAAATAGGCAATGCAGTACAGGGGGAAAGCTCCCGGAATACGTCTGTAGTCCCAATTTAAATATGTGATGCAGTACAGAGAGAAAGCTCTCGAAATACGTCTGTAGTCCCAATTTATATATGCAATGCAGCCAACATAGAGAACAGCTAGAACATGACAGAACATCGCACATTGCCACAACAAGCACAAAGCAACAAAAGACAGAAATGCCAAATGCGACGAGCAAATCAATATAAGAACTTAAATCACGAGAATGGTAAAACTCACTCATAAGAAGTAGCCACTGAAGGGAATGACAAGCACAAAGATAAACAGTGTAACGAGGGAAAAACTAAGCAAATATAGCAATGGTTCTCGATATTCAAGTTCACAACAAAAAAAGAAATCAAAGCATCCCGGCGAGGGAAAACAGTTATAACAAATCTCGCTTAAACAATTAGCTTCACAGATTAACACTCAACTTGAACAAATGCTCAGTTATAGGCTACATCAAGGAGATACCATCAACATGGATGATTATCAAACGAAACCTAAGTATCACTTAAGGGAAAATCATATAAATCACAGTATACGACTCACGTGCATGCTTGACACCAATGTATAGATATTCCAGTTACGGCTAAACAATTATAGGGAGAGATTATACTAATTCTAGTTAAGTAGGCAGTTTATGAAGGAAAATATAGCATGATGGTAGAAGAGGTAAAGTCTTCAATTAAGTCAATTAAGGTCAAATAAGCAACAAGGTAAAACTAAGCAAGTAATTTCTAATTTAAGCAGGAAGAAATGAACTAGCAACCAGGAACTCAGGTATAAAAATTACAACTTTGTACATAGGGAATATAATGACCTAATAATCCTAAAAGGCAAAATTTATACAAACAAGTCCGAGTACGCACTCGTCACCTTGCGTACACGGGCTACAATCAGCATAGAAAACTCAAATCCAAAAGGGTAGTTCCCCCACACATGGTTAGGCAAGATACTTACCTCGACGGCGATAACTCGGTACTCTAAAATAGACTTCTCGTGAGAAAAGACCTTCGGACGACTCAACTCCAACTATAACAACTCCAAAACACACATAAATCGTATAAGGAACTATTCCGAATAATAAAATTTCAATCTTTACAAAAATATAAAAATCGACCCAAAAGTCGACCCCCGGGCCCGCACCTCGAAACCCGACAAAATTTACAAAAATCGAATACCCATTCCAATACGAGTTCAACCATACAAATTTTATCAAATTCCGATACCATTTGGTCCCTCAAAGCACGATTTTTCATTTTAGAAATTTTCTTCCAAAACCAACATTTTTCTCAACTTAAAACACAAATTAAATGATGCAAATGAAGATAAAATCATGGAATATATTCAATTCTAGTTTAAGAACACTTACCCATTCGATTTATGTGAAAACCCCATCAAAAATCGCCAAGAATCGAGCTCTAGAAGTCAAAATATGATAAAAATGGTCTAACCCTCGATTTTGGAATATAATCTGTCTGCCCAGATTTTTAAGCATTGCGATCGCGAGGGTTTAAGTGCGATCGTGTAGAGGAAAATAATTACTGGCCTAAAATGTGCTATGCGATCGCGTAAGGACTGATGCGATCGCATAGAAGGAAAATATTCACTGACCAAAAATGTGCTATGTGATCGCGTAAGGACTTATGCGATCGCATAGAAGGAAAATATTTATTGACCAAAAATGTGCTATGTGATCGCGTGTGGAATGGTGCAATCGCATAGAAGGAAAATGTTTACTGACCAAAAAATATGCTATGCGATCGCGTATGGAATGATGTGATCGCGAAGAGTATAAATTGGGCGGGTCACATAACACTATGCGATCGCATAGAAGAAAAAACAGAAGACAGAATCAGCAGTGAAGAATAGAAGAAAATTGACCCGAAACACACCCGAGACCCCCGGGACCCCGTCTAATCACAAAAATAAGTCATATCACCTAACACGGACTCGCTCGAGGTCTCACATCACATAAAACAACGCTGAAATGACGAACCAAACCAAAATTCGAATTTATGAACTTTCAAGTCTCAAAATATCAAAACTAGTGCCGAAACCATTCATCTCGGAATGACGTAAAATTTTGCAAACAAGTCCCAATTAACATCCCGGAACTACTCCAACTCTCGGAATCTCATTCCGACCCCGATATCCCAAAAAGTCAACTGTGGTCAAACTTCTCAAATTTCCAACTTTCGCCGAATTATCTCAAATTACTCTACGAACCTCCAAAACCAATTCCGGACGCGCGCCTAAGTCTAAAATCACCATACGAAGCTGTTGACATTAACCAAAACTCATTCCGAGGCCGTTTACACAAAAGTCAAACTCCGGTCAACTTCCATCACTTAAGCTTCAAAAATTGAGATTTTCCTTCCAATTCGACTCCTGATTATCCGGTAACTGAATCCAATCACGCACGTAGGTCGATGTACACAATGTGAAGCTGTTCATGACTTCACGCCACCAAACTGAGCTTAAATTCTCAACGACCGGTCAGGTCGTTACAACAATGTGCTATAAATTATAAGACACCTGTTGGGAGTTTTCCTAAATATTTTCTTATAAGTAACACTCGGACCATGCCTGTGCAGGGATTGAGCTAAACCAAAATGAAAAGGTTGGATATTCACAAGTTTACAACAAATATTTATGGCAGGAAACTGCAGTTCACATAAATATAAACTTGAAAGTTTTGAGATTCAATAATATCTTACAATCAGACGATGAGTAAAAATATTTCATCGTTGTCTTCAAGTCCCAAAGGACATGACGAAAGAGAGATTACATTCTGTTCATTTTATTTGGGTTAAGCCAGTCCGAAGGTACTTTTAACACGGTGTAGGTCATTGTTCACACATTCAACATTAACCATCGACGAGAATATAATGTCGTTAAGTGCAATGGATATCGATCACCAACCTAAGCCATGGCTTTTGTTGATGGCAGGATCGTGATAGCCAATATTCTCAACAGCACCAACAGTGTTGAACAAGCGCCTCTTATTTATCTCTTCTACAAGAGAACGATGCAGCAATTGACTACGGATATCAACTAGCGATTTTACCTTAGTCAATTTTGGATGTTGATTCATTAGCGCGCTCTGATTCTTGGACATGTTTGTTTCAGGACAGAACCTTGTAATACATTTGTTTGTCTTGGGATCAGTACAGTACTGAGATTCTGCTTTCTTGCAGTTCAAATCAGCATCATCTTCCTGAAGGGAACAAAAGTTTAAGTTGTTGTAGGATCCATAGGAGTTCATCGAGCATTGAGAACTTGAATCGTCATACAGTTTCAACTCATCTGCAATATAAATAAATAAGAACATGGGACAATGGGAAGATGCGGATAGATATTGAATTAATGAATATAGAGTCACAAAGGTATTTTTTGTTTAATTTTTACGCGTAATTAAATTACTTCATAATCATGGAAAAAGAAACTGGCACAAACCTTGAAGCCAATCATGATCCAATTTCCCTTGATGATATGAAGGGAGCAAACCAGGGAGAGAAAGTTGAGAAGAAGAATGGGAGGAAATGTAATGGAAAGGATTGCGATGGTTTTCGTCATCATCTTCTACGTAGTTGAAGCTATGCTGCTGTTCATAATTCTGAACAGAGTCCTGTGAATTCTTCCATGCTGGAATTAAAGCAGAAATTTCCTCGTCAATCATATCAGCAATTTGAAGAGGATCCCAATCTGTTATGTCTAACTCCTTCACCATTTCCACAGCCACTTCCAATGCAGTGTCATTAGATATGTCGAATGGGAAGAATATGTTCCTCGCTTTCCCTAAAAATAGACAAGTCCAATCAGTAACATTTTGCTAGGACACTTTAAATAAAACTAGACAATTACTACTAGATAAGCAGGCACACAACATAATTTATAGGTGGCAAAATCAACGATTGGATTATGACCCGCCCCTTTAATTTGTTGACTTAATCCAACGGGTTAAACCCGAGATGGCCCATTAAATTATTGGGTCAAATGGGCTAGAATAGTGTAACCTGGAGGGTCAAGATGCAACATAAACGTAAACATGCAAAATCAAATCAATTACGTATATTATGTAAGATTTGGAGAACTTAATTAAGCTGATTATTTAAACAAAAATACTTTAGCTTTTACAAGTTGTTGAACTAGATCGAATTCTTTATTTCTGAAAAATAAATGGTGAAGCAATTAGTACCATTCTTTTGAGAAATTTGTACTTTGAGAAAGATGGTATCATCTTCAGGATTCATTGTTCCTGTTATTGTCATGTCTGTGCCACCTAGTACCGAATCATCAGGCTGACAAGGTACTTCTTCATTTTGTTCCCCATTTGGTGTAAACTTTTGACATGGAAAATTTATGACAAGAGATAATTGTTCATCCTCATCAACAGCAAGGAATGGATCCCTCAATAGCTCAGAAGCAGATGGCCTTTCAGAAGCAGGATTCAAGCATCTTCCAACAAATCTTTGGGCTTCAGCATCACTGATCTTGTAAAATGCTTTTGGTAGCTTTCCCTGTCGACAAAAATATTTTACACCATCAGTGTGATTTAACATGTTACATAAGCTGGCTACGTGCGTTTCAAATTACTAATCGACCTGCAATTATATATACTATAAAATATTTATCATCAAAGTAAGATATGCATGGAAGACGCGTTCATGATCTTACTGATGTCACTTTCTTGTATATTTGAGCTGGATTTGAACATTCACTATATGGATACTCAGAAGTGAGCATTTCTAATACACACATGCCAAAAGAGTATACATCTACAAGTTCATCATAATTCTCTTCGTATAGTTCTGGTGCCATAAATTCAGGAGTACCTAATTAATGATAACAGAATATTCAGTATATATAGTTTTAGCCAGAAATTTATCAAGGATATTCAAGAAAGGAAAAGTAGTAAGTAGGTCATTGCCTATGACACTATGAGCATGGTGTGATCCACAAAGTATGGTCGCTAAGCCTAAATCACCAATTTTGACTTGACCAAGATGTCCGTTGACAAATATGTTATCGCATTTCAGATCTCGATGTATAACTGGAGGATTGTGACCGTGCAAATAAGCAAGACCTTTGAGGATTTGTCGTGCCCACTTCTTGATAGCACGTATATTTACTCTCTTAAACTTGTGTCTATACCTACATCAAGAAACAAAACAATCAGCCTAAATAACTTTACCAGTTTTTGAAAACTACTGCTACTATATCGAGTTTATGTTAATAGACACAGTAAAAAAAAAAGTTTTGCGTTATCAAGTTAAGTTGACATACTACAACAGATAACTCTCACATCAAGCATGTATTCAAGTTATATGCACACACAGAGAAAAAGAAATATCATTTAATTTGGCTTGTTATTGCAAGTTATTACATTCAATGCCAAGCTTGTAATGAAGAGTTACCTATTATTATAGGTCAATCTAAGCTGATAGTATAAGATCATTTCCACTGTCAGTACACCAAATTAAATATAAAATCGTAGAGCATAATATATGTTGGTAAACTATATATATAGAATAATAATTTGTTATAACTGGTTGAATATTTACAGTATCAATTTGTGTAATTTAAATTCTTTCAGGACATGGAAATAATTAAGATAATTAAGAGATGAGGATGTATTACTCTCTAAGAGTGCCAGAGGTAAACATTTCAGTGATGAAGTTGAAGGTTCTGCCTTCAACATTGATCCAAGATGCATGGAATTTCATGATGGATTCATGATCAAGTTCCTTAAGGAGATGGACTTCTGAGTAGAGCCTTTGTAATTCTTCAGGTGATCTAAAGACATCATTGATTTTCACTTGGTTCCAAGCTACCTCTATTCCTAGTAACTCATCAAATGCCTTGTACACTATCTTTGTTGCTCCTTTTCCAAGGATTTCTTTGAACTGCAAAGGAAGATATTAATCATAATTACAATTAGTAGCTTAACTACAATAATAAAATCACATTCTTCTGGCTTAACTACCGCTACTATTATTACAGTGTTTCAATCTCAAATAAGTTGTGATCGGTCATACAAATCCTTACGTGTTACTTCTTTTAAGCCTGTCATAGTCAAATACTAGTGTTTAAAAATTAGTCTGTCTAGCAGTAGAAGTATTTTTTTCCTTCTATTGGCTTATAAATATCTGCAAGACGTACTCCAACCAAATATTTAACCTAAAGTAAGCATATTAAATTTAATCTCAATTAAATGGACCTATATATAGATCTTTTTCTTCGTTGCATTTACACATTGTCTTTATATTCACAATTTCAAACTATACATGAAGTATTTAATTCAATCTAAAATTAGAACGCAGAATACCAATATAGGAGTATACATTTTGTCTACTCTGTGACCACACCATTAATCTATTGTGTATTTAATTAGACTAATAACACTGTTTCTTGATATTTCCCCTTTATATCCAGCATATGCATCATCATCAAAAATCAATATATATTATCAGTCATGACTTCCTAGCTTAATTAGGATTTCTTTTAAATGTGATACGATTCTAAAAGTAATCTACCAAAATCCTTAATTATACCTCACAAGTTTTGGTGGTTCATCACCAACCAAAAACGAAATAAAATTATAAAAAAAATAGATTATGTTATCACCGGGAGAACCACTCTAGAGGTCGGTAGACTCATAAGGAACTCTTTTTCAAGAATTGACAAATAAAAATATTTCTTCTAGAAGTCAACTTGCTTCACAACGTGCTTCTTTAATTAGAAATGATGAGGTCCGCCATTTGGAGGTTTTCAACTAACAATTGCCGGCCTATAGCAAGCTATTTCTTACGGATCAATAATTTGCGCACACATGAATTGTTTCACCAATACTTGCAATTTTTATTAGCATAAAGATTAAATAGTTTTTACCTACCAAAACGAGGATAAGAAGAAATCTCATTTACGGTTTTTTGTAAGAAAGATTCTCGATCTGACGATACAATTATATGAAAATTGGATGATAAATTAAAAAAGTTGCGAAGTTTAGACTCGACAAATTCACTTCAAATCAAAAGAAGAAAAGAGGAGATTAAAGGTATTCTTTGGTAGAGTAATTCCCAAAGAGACGATGATATATTCACTCGATTAAGCGCAAAGCATAAATCGCGCGTCACCATTAAGAATAAGGATATGAAGCCTTAGAAAAAATAAAGAGAAAAAGGATATGAAAAACTTACACGTCCGTAGCGTTTAGATGAATCCATTTCCACATATTCCAACTCCGAGTTTAATTCAAACAGCCGAACTTTATGCATGGTGAATTAATGAATCAAAAGATGAAAGCTTCTTCTTTGAGTGTTTAGATCGCTAGCTAGCAACTATATATATTATTTTCACTAAACTTTATTAGACTGAGGAGTACTTGTCTATATATCTTGATGAAAGAAGGGAAATGAAACAGAATTCCAGTCCAACACTTTAAAAGAATAAAGAGAGAATATGCTAGGAAATCCGAGGTTTTCCTTCATGATTTTCGTAAGAGAAAACACCAAACAATAGCCAAAAAAGCCTTGAGTAATCAATCCTTAGCATAATCCAAGCCATCCCTACTACTTCACGTGAGAACTCGTAATCCCAACAAATCATTTGTCTTTAATATCAGAAAAACAAAGGAATACGAATCTTCCTTTTTTGTTATCGACTTATTTGATAAGTCAATAACACACACTATTAGAGGTGGAGATGCTATATATCAACAAAAGGGAATATCTGATCTGTCAACAGCTTTTCAAGTTTAATTTAGACAAGTAATTGATGGGATTCTGAACTTGAAAAATCTGTGGCATCTTTGTCCATGTTTTTGAAGTGACATTTTTTTTGTGGTGAATGAGAATTTACATAGGGGGAGATTCTGGACCAGAGAGCGATGTTAGATAAAAAACAAAAAAAAACAAGTTGGGGTCGGCTAATCAGAGAGAAAAGAAGATTGCAGAAAATTTTGAAGAGATTTTACAAGGAGAAGAAGACTTTTGGTGCTAACAAAAGGGTGAGACGTTTATGGTAGTAATGGTACATGACATCTGACCTTTTAGAGATGACTTTATAATACTAAAATTTAATTTGCTGACTTTTTCTCTCTACCATTATTTGAGCTTTTTTATTTTCATTTAAGTCCAATTTGGACGTGTGTCTTGTTTTTGGTTAATTATTATGTTCTAATAAGTTTTATTTTGAAATTATTTGGTACCATTATTTGAGCTTTTTTGTTTCCCTTAAATCCAATTTGGACGTGTGTCTTTTTTTTCTCTTTGTGGTTATTATGCTCTAATAAGCTTTATTTTAGATTAATTCCATGAGTTTGAAAAATTGGTCGTATTTTGTGTTTATTACTCCTCTCCCTCCCAATTGATGCCACATTTAACAAGGGAAAGTTATTAATGGAAGAGTTGAAATGCTATTATTATTAAAGTAGAGATTAAGATATCTTATTAAAGAATTTGAACATCTATATCTACATAAATCTATATAAATATATAAAGCTGGGAATTAGAAAAGTGATGTGGCACCTCTTATATGTAAGGAAACTTATTTATCTTTTTCCTCAGTTTTTTGCTATTTTATTCTTATTTTCCATCTAAAAATTTGCAAAAATTAAGGTTACAAGATTTATTTACTTTAATTATTAATTTTATTAATTACTCCACTACTTTCCTGAAATCTCTCTGTTTTCCTTGTATTTCTTCCGTTTTCCTTGGGCATATTTATGAGCACGTCTTCTTCCAACAATAGTGCAATGGTGCAATTTTAAAGGACGCCTTCATAAATATAATAGTGGAAAGTTACAACAAAGAATATAATGGTGGCAATTAATACATCAATCTTTAACCCATTTTCCTTTTCATAAGACTTCGAACAAGCTATCTATACAAACCATCAAAAATTTTATTTGAGATCAAAATTGGATCTGCAAGAAAAAAAATTATTTGAGTACTAATGTGTGGACCCATTTCTTCTAATTCTTGCTTACAAAGCAAATCGTGTTTCTTCCCTTGGAATAATTATAGGTTCCTTTTTTCGTCTCCTTGTAATACCTTCGTTGAAATTTGGTTCTCATCTCAATATTGACCAGATCTGAATTCCAGTATCTCCTTCACCACGCACAAAATGATTTTGATTTTGATCAATAAAAGAATGAAGTAAAAGGATGGGTGAGGGCATTGAAGGAAGACTATCCTGCTAATGTGCAATATGATAGTCGCATATAACAATTTCTTCACTTTGAAGAGATTAAGAGACTATTCTGATTCATCACTAGGAAAACTGCATAAGTCTTTATAGAGATCTATGTGTGCATTTGATATATATGCACTGCTAATGTATGATGCGAATACCAGTAAAGAGTTTCTATGTTCGTGAGAGAAATAAATATGAATGAGAGTTTAATTATTTTGATGTTTTCTTTTAAATTTTTGTTATCTTCTTTCACGGATTTTGATATGGGTGTTTAATTTATTTTTGGATACAAAATGCAATGTTTTTTTTCTCAGCCAAATTTATTTGTATTATTTGTACTTCCTTAAAATATTGTGTTTCAATTAATAAATATGTGAAAAATTAGCCCTCTCAAATTTTATTTATACAATAACAACAACAAAATAGCAACCCAGTTAATGTTCTTCCGTTAGACATTAAATTCTTTTTATTTATGTGGACAACCGGTACTAAAGTTTTGGTCAATCTTTTGAAAAAATAAATCCACCGTCTATTTATTTTAATATTCCAAAATTATAAAAAGATATTTTTATAGATTTAACAATATCTTATATTTTAATTAAATTATAATTAGATCAAAATCATTATTTTTTTTCTTTGCGTCCGCGTGAAGCGCGGACAAATTGATTAGTTTTTTGAATAACAGTGGAACAAACTAACTGATAGCCCGTTTGGCCAAACTTCTAAAATCAGCTTATTTTGAGAAGTATTTTTCTTAAAAGTACTTTCTAAAAAAGTGTTTTTCTCAAAAGTACTTTCTAAAAAAGTACTTTTGGTGAGAAGAAGTTTGTGTTTGGCTAATTACTTTGAAAAGCACTTTTGAGCAGTAATTAATGTTTGGCCAAGCTTTTGAAAATTGCTTAAGTGTATTTTTCTCAAAAGTGCTTCTCAGAAAAGTGCTTTTGGAGAGAAGCTACTTTTTTCTGCTTCTCCAAAACTGCTTCTGCTTCTCCTCAAAAACACTTTTTTTCCTTCCAAAAGCTTGGCCAAACACCTCAATTTTTGGCCAAAAGTACTTTTGGTCAAAAAAAGCACTTTTGGCCCAAAAAAAAGCTTGGCCAAACAGGTTATGAGCCCCTTTACGTTTTGGGAATTGGATTTTCTCATTTTCTACCTTTACGATATTATAACTATATTTTGTACGTTTTGAATATAACATGTCCTATCTATTTGGTATATAAAATCCATACTTTGACACCTAAGATTTGTTACGAGTTGATACTTGATGATAGACTATGATTGCGTATTTTAGTCGCTTACACTCTAATTTACTGAACTTTAATTGAGTTTGAGCTTTAATCGCTAGTGATTTGCACTAATTGTGTGTTTTATGCCTTGTAGGAGTTATTCCAAGCTATGTAGATGATATGGAATGAATTCAAGTGATTTGGAGCTTTGAAGTTTGAGTAAAAGCCCAAAAAATTAAGTCGGGATGGTGTTCGAGGGTCAAATTTGATAGTTAAGGACAAACAAAGGCTCGAATAGGCATATTGCGCACTGTTTAGTATAATAGACATAACTCTTTTCTCCGAACTTTATTTGGGCTATATAATATATGATTGGAAAGCTAACTCAAAGGGATACAACTTTTATGTTTTATGTTTTTCCAAATTCCAAAAGGAACAGGGTAAAAATCGCGGTCGAAACCTCGACAGCGGACCTAGACGCGGACTGAGGCAGTGCACTAGGGAAGTACCTTGCCCGGACCGCGACTGCGAGCGTCTAGACCTGAAAAAATTGTCTTTTTTCGCGTAGGAGAAGGTATATTTGTTTGGGACCGACTCTAACTTGGTATATATACATAGAAAAACGGTATTTTGAGGAGGTTGGACATACTTTTGACACAGATTCGACCTAAGGAGGCAGAGACACAATAGGAGCAAGGCGAGGAATTCTTCTACGAGTTTTTTCTTCCTCTTCCTATTTTCCATTGTTGGATATGACTTTTAGTATTGTATTTTTACATACTATTATACATTCTCATTATGTTTTTATATAATTGAGCCGTTTGATTTCTCTACTTGTTCAACTACACTTTTATTGTTGTTGATTGAATGGCCATCGACTGACTGTGCCTATTTATTATGTGTTGCTTGAGAAAGGATACATATTTAGGTGGTTGTTGAACAACGTCACTCCTAACGTATGTGAGAAATCAATACAGTGGGTTTAGAGGTAGGTTTAGAAATAACAAATCCTTGGCGTCGTCATAATGAGCGGTTAGATAAAGCCAACTTGCGTAGTTCGAGAGAATATGTCTAGTAAATTATTGTAGTTGCTTGAGAGAGAATTACGGCACCTAAAGTGCTCACCATCAATAGAGAATACATAGACGAAATTGTAGGGAACATAGCAGGAAGGATTCCAATATTTGGAGAAATCATAACTCTAGACATCCTTAGTCTTGTCTCAAATTTCATCCTTGTTAGTTGATAATTTTACTGCTTTATAATAGTTTCTAGTTAATTAGTTAATATTATAATCTCTATAATTAGAAAATTGTTTGGACTTGTATTTATTAGCAATATTGAACAATTGTAGCTAAGCCTTAGTTCTCTGTGGGATTCGACTTCGGACTTATAGACCAGATTATATTTGCAGCGATCGCTTATCCTTTTTAGGACTAGAGTTGGGCATGATCACATTTTGGCGCCATTGAAGGGGAACTAACGGTGTAGTAGTAGTTGTATATATTGCTTGGTTTCAAGTTTGAACTTTTATTTTTATTGTTTTGTTTATTTTTATTTTTTTTGTATTTTTTTTAATTATAATTGTTGATTTGAGAAACATGACATCTTGGAATTATGGGAATTGAGGTGTAGATAATTCTACTATTGATCCACATACATATTGTGAAGGAAACCACCCGTATCAAAATTATCAAAATACTCCCGAGAACGAGTTATGTGCACCAACTCAATCTTATTTGTGGAATGTGTGTGATGTGTGTGGTGGTAAAAAATGGTCACTTTTATGGTTGTGCTTATATTTCTTATCTTCCCCCAACCCCTTATTATGATGATTCTACCTTTTCTTGTGAATTTAATAGGAACAAAGAACCTGGGGATGCAGACCTGAAGGAGATCAAGGATATGTTAAAGTTTCTTCTAGAACAAAACAATGAGAAACAATTGCAGATAGAAAGGCAAGAGGCAACTATTCGCAAGTTGGAGGCTCAATTGAGTCAAGTGGTTGGAGTTTTTAATGCTCAACAAGCCAATATTGAGAATAGTAGCCAAGAAGAGCATGAATTTGAGGTGTTAATTGGGGAGGTCAGAGTAGAACACCAACAACCTAGCCAACTACAATTTGAGGATGTCGATGTTGAAGAAGTGAGACTAGAGTTAGCCAAGGACTTTGAGAATATAAATTTTGTTGACTCTAGTATCATTGATGTTGAGGATATTGAAAGTCCTGAAGTTCATGTGTTTGAACGCATTGGTCCACACTCCAAGCATTTTTCCACATTATGTTTGGATGATGATATGAAAATAGTGTCATCCGAACCAATTGAAGAGTCAAGGAATGAGGAACAAGGTGCATATATTCTGGAATTCTTCTCGCTAGAAAGTTAGGATTACATACCTCATACAAAGGCCAAGGAGTGAAGAATACTACATTATTACCTTGGGCCAGTTAGATTCGTTCCACCACCCCATGATCATAATCATAAGCTTCAATCAAAACTTGGGGTTCAATTCATAAGCTCGAGGTGGAGGCAAAAAGTGATTCACGTCGTGGCGCGACGTTAAATCAAGTGCTTGTTGGGAGGCAACCCAGCTTTACTGATTTCTTTTATTTTATTTTATTTTATTTATTTATTTATTTATTCTAATTGTATTATTTTTGTTGTGTCGATTTTTGATTTTTTAGGAGCATGGAATGCAAAGCCATTGGAAGGATGCTATCGCAAACCAGATGGTTGGAACTAAGTGTGAGGTACCCGCATGAAGAACCAGGATGGGAGAAGTCTGAGTACCCCATGAGATGCTAGTGCTTCGGCCTTTGGCCTACCAGGGAGTTTCTTTTACCTTCTTGTATGTATGGGTGTGCATTGGGGACAATGCACAATGTTGTAACTGTGGGGTGAGGAGATTGTCTGGGTGACTTTCTATTCTATTTTAGTTGTGTTAGTTTAATGGAATAATTTATTTATTTTACGAAAATAGAAAAGATTGGACTTTTCCCGACGATGGATCTATTAGACAAATTTCTTGAGGGATTTAAGTCTAAAGAAAAAAAATAAAAAGATTTTCTTTTGTTAGGTAGTGTAGCAATTCCCCCTTGGTTTTTCTTTGTGTCGCGGCTCTTTTTCAAGGGTTTTGTTTGAACCGGGTGTAGTTAGTTTTTTTTTAGGAATAGGAGCCATTGTGTTGTGTTTTGAAATGAAGCAATATCTCTTGACTTTGTTATGCCTTGAGAATAGTGAGTACTTTGGTTGTGACGCTTAGGCTCAGTTTTTGACTCTTGTATAAGTAACTTAAATTGTATAATTTTACATTTGCTTAACAGTTTTGACTAGAGTGTCTTGATAAATCCAATCCTGAGTGAGTTATGTGCCATGTGTGTGTGAGGTTTGGGTGTTATTATGTGCGTTGCATTTGATGCCTAGAACTTGCCCCCTATGTCTGTAAAGGNTTTGAGCCTGTAATCCTGTTTCTTTGGAAACCACATTACAAGCCTTACTCATTTGTTTGAGTTAACTATCTATTTGAACCTTTTAACCTCTCATGAGCACTTGAATTGTTATGAACTGTATAAAAGTTAAAGTGTGGGATGGTTGGTTTGGATTTTGAGTGGAACTAATGAATAAGGAGAAAGGTGCATTGTTTTGAAAAAGTAAGAGCCACATAAAAAAATGGGGGAGGGGGGAATAGTTGTATTGCTGCGGGAACAAAAATCCATGATAAGTGGTGACTCCTGATGTAATTGTGCTTAAAGAAGTATGTGGTAATATACATTGATGTGAAGGTGGAGTTTGGTTTGACATAAGTATGTGGTTTGCATGTTAAAGTATATGTATTAAAGTGCTTAGGGAGGTGTAGTCATTCTTATATCTAGATGTATCCTACCCGTCCCGCAGCCTACATTACAACCAAATAAAGTCATACTTTATCCAAGACTGAATGAGCTCGATTAGTAGAGTAGCCTATGATGCATCTTTTGTGGCATATGAATTTTATTTCTGAGAGTGAATGAATTCTTTCTATCTTGAGTTCCTAAGTGTTCTTAAAGTTTATTGTGTGGAACTACTCTCTTTATTGTGTGAGGGCACTTGATTCATGAAGGAAAGGTAATGTCAGTGACCTCTATGTTAGAGTAAGTGGGTAAGTTGTGAATAATGTGTGGTACTTGTAAGTCAAATCTTGAGGTGAAGATGTTACACTTTTGTGCTTAGTCTATTTTAAGTATTCTTGGTGTGATGAGTTCGGAGAATTGTTTAAAAATGTCATTTCTATATAAAGTGTAGTTTGATTACTCGAGGACAAGTAATGGTTTAAGAGTGGGGTATTGATGATAGGCTATAATTACGTATTTTACTCGCTCATTACACTCTAATTTACTGCACTTTAATTGAGTTTGAGCTTTAATCGCTAGTGATTTGCACTAATTGTGTGTTTTATGCCTTGTAGGAGTTATTCCAAGCTATGTAGATGATATGGAATGAATTCAAGTGATTTGGAGCTTTGAAGTTTGAGTAAAAGCCCAAAAAATTAAGTCGGGATGGTGTTCGAGGGTCAAATTTGATAGTTAAGAACAAACAAAGACTCGAATAGGCATATTGTGCACTGTTTAGTACAATAGACATAACTCTTTGCTCCAAAATCTATTTGGGCTATATAATATATGATTGGAAAGCTAACTCAAAGGGATACAACTTTTATGTTTTATGTTTTTCCAAATTCCAAAAGGAATAGGGTAAACACCGCGGTCAAAACCTCAACCGCGGACCTAGACGCGGACTGAGGCAGTGCATTGGGGAAGTACCTTGCTCGGACCGCGACTGCGAGCATCTAGACCTGAAAAATTGTCTTTTTTCGCGTAGGAGAAGGTATATTTGTTTGGGACCGACTCTAACTTGGTATATATACATGGAAAAATGGTATTTTGAGGAGGTTGGACATACTTTTGACACAGATTCGACCTAAGGAGGCAGAGACACAATAGGAGCAAGGCGGGGAATTCTTCTACGAGTGTTTTCTTCCTCTTCCTATTTTCCATTGTTGGATATGACTTTTAGTATTGTATTTTTACATACTATTATAAATTCTCATTGTGTTTTTATATAATTGAGCCGTTTGATTTCTCTACTTGTTCAACTACACTTTTATTGTTGTTGATTGAATGGTCATCGACTGACTGTGCCTATTTATTATGTGTTGCTTGAGAAAGGATACATATTTAGGTGGTTGTTGAACAACGTCACTCCTAACGTATGTGAGAAATCAATACAGTGGGTTTAAAGGTAGGTTTAGAAATAACAAATCCTTGACGTCGTCATAATGAGCGGTTAGATAAAGCCAACTTGCGTAGTTCGAGAGAATATGTCTAGTAAATTATTGTAGTTGCTCGAGAGAGAATTACGGCACCTAAAGTGCTCACCATCAATAGAGAATACATAGACGAAATTGTAGGGAACATAGCAGGAAGGATTCCAACATTTGGAAAAATCATAACTCTAGACCTCCTTAGTCTTGTCTCAAATTTCATCCTTGTTAGTTGATAATTTTACTGCTTTATAAT